>PVKS010047958.1:0-12615 GCA_004027875.1 Aplodontia rufa | reverse complement strand
CGCTGCAGGCTCCCTCTTCTCTCCACCTATGTGGAGGCAGCTCTGCAGCCTCCCTTCAGTCCTCCCTGACAGGGCTGGAGGCCCTTCTATACATGACCGTGTCTCATGCATTCATGGGCTGCTGTGCCACCAAGGTCCCTTTTGTCTGGAGCCAGATAATTGCTCTCCCGTTCTCTCAGCTGCCATATGGTGCAGTGGAGACCAACTTACAAAGACAGACAGGCAGAGCAAAGGACTGAAAGAAGGAGAGAAGAAAGAAGATCGAAGGCAGCAGATGAAACTGATTTATGTTCAGTGTTAATGTGGCGAGTGGGCAGGGTGCGACTGAGAAGCAGAGGGTGAAGGGGGGACAGGCAGGGAGTCTGGAGAGGCGGAAATTCTTGGAATAGGAAACTTTTCACAGACCAGCGAGCCGGCTGTTTCCTGTAGAGGCTGGCTCTGCTTATTCTCCAAATATGGTGTTCAAGTGAGAACTGTGATGCTACACTTATTCTTGTTTCGGTTTCAGTACTAAAATGATTTCCTTCATTCCTCATTGTCACTGCTTACATCATTTTATCATTATCATAATAGTTTATTTTCATGTACCTGCACCATATAATTTTTCATATTTTGTAGATCTTCCGTCTTTGTAAACAAATTTCAACATGCATGTGTTTCTACTTAGAGAGCAGATTCAATCCCCAATAGTCCATGGAACACCATATTCTCTTTTGAGGACGTTGGGCAGCCTACTTTCCCCAGGAATTTGGCATATCATATTCTGAACTAATTTGTACTTTTTGTGGTAAATTGTTAATTTATAGATGTGTTTATAAAGATTTTCAGATTTTAAAGCTATAGTGGCCTGAATCCATCATGTGAATACATTTTGGCAGTTTCAAAAATGCTTATGTTGATTATGGCAAAAGTTTCTGTTTTCCCTATATTTATTTTCTATGTAGTACAATGTACTCCAATATTGATTATGCTTCATAAGTTAAAGAGGCAGAGATACACCACTTTTACCATAAGAATAGCTTAATTAGTTTGGTTATTTCATCAGTGAAACAGAAAGCAATGAAAAATTCTATGTCATATCTCACATTTAATACCAACACCTGCTCATATGAAATAAAGTAATGTTACTTGAAAACACTAATTATTAGTATACAGACTCCAAGGCATATTTAAACATCCTCAAATTAAAGGATTTCAGATATAATAAATTCTTCTGATTTATAAACTGATTATAAAGTATGCAGGTTGCTTCCATGTTTGTGTTTCACTTGACATTCAACACACCATTCTATCAATCTTTATTTCTGCTTATTGGCCTAGCAGTTAGTTTATATTGCCAACTTTTCTTGAATTCTCCCTTAAACTTGAAGTGTACCAGAGCTCACACTTAGGACTTTTCATCTCTTTCTATTGGTACTCTTTGAGGATCTTATCTAACTTAATGGCTTTAAATATCAGCCATGGAATGACAATATCCACACGCACATCTCCTGGATTCTTATCTGTTCTTTCTAACTGCCAACTCAAGAGACACTCGTTTTTGTGGGAAAGGCATCTCACACTCAGATAGTCAAATCTAAATTCTTGATTTGTTTTCAGTTAATCTGCTTCTCCCACTGGCTTCCCCAGCTCACTTAAGGACAGCTCTATCTTGTCTGTCTCTTCAGTCAAAATCCTAGAAATCCTCAATTATCTTCTCCACTCTATCAGCCATTCCTATTGATTCTACCCTCAAAACACATCTAGAGTCTAACCAGTTTCCATTAATTCCATTGTTATCATATTTGACCAAGCTATTGTTGGTTTTTGTTCATTGTTTTAATAATCTACTTAATGATATGCCTGGTTTCATTCTTGCCTTTATACTATATTTACAATAAACAGGGAGAGCATCCTTGTGATACTTTTATGTCATTTCTTGCCCTTCTGTGTCTAAAACCTTTTAAACAACCTGGCCAATGAGCTCTTGATTCTCATCTCAGCCCTACTGGCTGGCTTCCTTGTGATTCTGAAAATGCACCAATAACACTCCTGCCTCTTTGTACCGGATATTCATTCCAAATTCTCACCCACTTGCTCCCTGGGTGTTCTTGGTGAGAACTTCCCTGACTCACCATTAAAATTTTCAACCATCTACCAACTTTTTTCTGTATAACTTTTCATTTTCACTTTCTAACCTCCAAGTTAAGAAGATGAATCATCCCGTGAGAAGAGCAGCAGCAGTCACTGGAGTCGTTGATAATAGGTGATACATTTTCCTGTGAAGAATAAATGATAGTTGCTATCAGAAAAGGACCATCTGAAGAGAAAAAAGTGGTTTAACGTTCTTTCTGCCTAAATCTATCTGATCCATCAAAGTACATAATTCTACTGTTCTTTTTTCTTATCCGTTCCCAAAAGAAAAAAAATGGGAAATTAATATGTTACGTGCCAACAAGTATGCTTCCCAAACTGAACTGATCTTAATGTGAAAGAAAAACTAATAATAAAGAAGAAGAAATTGAAAGTAGTATCCTTTAATGAGAAAAGGAACTAATATTGAGGAAATTAAAAGTAGTAACCTAGATTTGTCTCTTACATCTAAAACAAGTACTGTATTTCACTGGATAATTGTTGCCACTGCAGTGATGTATATTCATCAATATTCCTTGTGTCTAATCTAGTACCAAGGACAGTTTAGTAATAAATAATTTTTAAGTAATATTGACTCAATTTAAAAGAAATATTTCACATAGCAGACACACTCCACTCTTCTGCAAAAAAAAAAAAAAAACACACAAATGGCATAAAATCTGTGATGATTATGCAGCGAAATATGGTAAGTTAAATGAAAACTTGGAAATAAAACACATGTATCACCATTATAACCAAAACATTTGGTGTGTTTTGTGCATTTGACAAATGGTGAGAACATAGTATTTCTCTCTTTCCAAACAGACAAAGTATTAACTGGCCTATTTCTTATCCTCACTCCTTTACTGTTTTGATCAATGTGTATTGCAAGAACTTTCCATGGGTACCTTCTTCAGTGAGAAATTACCCAAAGTGTGTCAGATGGTCTTTTTTTTTTTTTTTTTAAAGAGAGAGGGACAGTGAGAGAGACAGAGAAAGAGAGAAACAACTTTATTTAGTTTTTCACATGGCCTTCATTGCTCCAACACTTAGTTGTGTACGTGGTGGTTTGAACCCGGGTCCTCGTGCTTGCCAGGCAAGCGCCGAAACCGCTGAGCCACCGCTCCAGCCCCTCAGATGATCATCTGAAGTCAACACAACCAAATAAAGCCATCAGAAGTTACTTTTACAAACTGAAGAGCTTGGGCCTTCGGGTCAATACTGTCCTGGCTGAAAAGTTTGAGTGTTCCAAGTGTTTTTTGAAAGTACTTAATTACTCTCAACCTCGGCTTCCTCACCTCTTAAATGAGAAGAGTTATGTCTAGCTCAAATCATTCCAGTGAGGGTGATAATAAATGAATCTAAGGCACATTCTGTCAAACAGAGTGATCACAGAAAGTGTACTTACTGAGGGTATTAATGTGATAAAATATTGATATGCAAAAGTTGGAGGCAGAGAATTCATTTTTAGTCATGTGTTTCCTTTTAAAAATTAGAAGAGGGTCTGGAGCAGTGGCTCAGCGGTTATGGCACTTGTCTGGCATGCGCAAGGATAAGGGTTTGAACCCATCCCCATGTACACAACAAAGTGTGGAACAACAAAAGCCACATGAAAAGCTAAATAAAAAAACTGATTCTCTCTCTCTCTCTCTCTCACTGTCCTTTTCTCTCTTTAAAAAAATAGAAGATTTCAATTACACTTTATATCAATTACTCTTTATGGTTTTGACTAAACTAATAAAAAAAGAAGTAACAGTAATGGGTCAGTATCACTGAAATATATTTCTTCTCAAAAGAATCTTGGAATACATAAAATCTCCATTAATAGCACATAAACATAGAATGAGCTGATGCTAGTCCAATGTTTCCCAGAGTCCTGAGTTGGGGATGGACAGGCACTCAGATCCAAACATATCACAGTAGAAAACCTGGGATGGATTTACAAATTGATGGCAGTTGCTGATAAGAATGGTGATGCTGAGTTCAGATTATAGACTTCTCCTCTGATGGGTCCTTTGCAAGTCTGCTTTTTGCTTTTGTAGTTATTTTCTGGATTTTTGCATAATATAGATGTACTCATCTTTGCTTGTCTAGTTAGCCCAAGTGCTTCTGCTCAGCACATGAATGCCTCATCTCACTATTAGAACGAGTGAAGTGCCCTTCTGCACGTGATCCTTCTCTCCTCCCTACTTGAGGTGGTTTGGGTTTAGTTCACTCCACATAACCATCTCAGTAGCCATAATCTAACCCAGGCACAGGACCAGTCATATATATCAAAGATGGCAGAACACTAAGTGTTAAGGTCTTTCCATTGGGAAAAACCATCTGTGTTCTCAAGTGCCGTGTACTACTAACCTCTACATTCAAGGCTGTGGAAGACATTTTCATTGGCCTCCCCTTATATTTGTTTGAATTTGTAGGATATACATTGCTATTCCTATTTTTAGCCACAAAAACAGCAGTGGTTAAAATATGTTGTTCCACAAAGAAATAATAAATGCTGGAGGTGATGAATATGCTAATTACCGAGTTGATTGCTATACAATGCACACATATTTCAGAATGTGACATTGCATTCCATAAACATGAACAATCATATCCTATCAATTAAAATAAAATGAAGCTTAACAAAATTTTGTTTCAAATAATATACCTAATATCAAGAGAATAATTCCTTGACCACAAGCATGTTATTCAACAGGACCTATAGAGAATAGAAATCATATTTTATCTTGAGAAAAAATCATATCCCTGAGTCATTTTGAAGGTTAGATGCTCCAGCACGTTACAAAATTTAAATTTAGAGATCTGATTTCCTCTTGCCATCCTGCTCTGCAGAAAATCTTGACCTTCTTGGCTCACTGATTAGTTTCAGCCATGCATTATTACATACTATTTAAATAAAAGTACAACTAATAGATTGCAGTTAAAACTTGAATAATTAGCTATCTTTAATTTCATCCTACTGCCTTTAATTATAACACAAAGACTGCCCAAGCACAGTCTTAATAGTGCAGGAATAATGTCAGTATACAATTTATCTGAGGAAGTGCCCTGTTCAATTCATCTTGGCCCATGGGGACTTTATGTTTGTCTGTTTTCTGCATGAGGGAAAATATTTGATCTTATTCCTTGGATGTCATTGGGAGCATCACAAACAGCCCTTCACACATTTTGAGTGTTTCCTTCATTGAGAAATGAAAGGGTAGAAGGCAAAAAAGTATGAACATGAAAAAAGAGAAAAGGATAGAAGAAGTGAGGGACTTGGCATACAATAAAGTGCTGAGGTTTAGAGAGAATCTTCTGGTTCAAATTCTAGGTTCACTATTTATTACTAGTAGAACACTGGATCTCTTTGCACTTGTTTCAAAACCAATATCTTAATAGGATTGAAACCAAAAACAATATTTATAAAGCTCAAGTGACAATAGGAGTGAAATAGAGGTGCTCACGATCACTAGCTTCTTTTCTTCACTTGTGTATGCTTATTTTCCCCACTACTGTATAAATTCCTGTAAACCAGGATCTGATTTTAACATCTGTATCCAACAAAAGTTAGCAAAGTGTTGTTCACATAACAATTTCTCAGTAAATGAAACAACTCAAAAGGAAAAAAAGAGAAGAACAGATGGTTGGAGAGGGACTGACATGCTAGGATATCTTCAGAAATTTCTCTCCTGGGCAATAATACTTTGCTTAGCAGAATTACTGAATAATTGTAGCATCAGTAAAGTTTTTTCCTTTTCAACCTGTTCAATAATGGATCCTGTTCCAAAGAATGGTTCCCCACCGCCAACAAACAACCTATATTTTCTTCTTTAAATTATCAAAGCAAAATATCTGGAACATTTGTGCACCAAGAAGCAAGGATTGTTATATTACACACACAGACACACACAGAGAAACACACAGAAGGCTCTCTTTCTCTCTCTCTCTTACATACACACACACACACACACACACACACACACACACACACACTTCTAATATTTTTGTAAACTCTTTCCTCTAAAAAAATTTCATTTGAAACTAAAACCATATTGGGGAAATTCACAAATGAACTGAGGTGAAATAATTCCCTTCATTTTCCTTTGTTTTTCTAGGAGGGCTGACACATGCTGTTATCAGGAAATATGACCTCCTCCACATGTTTTCCATGAGGAATATGCTTGCTGTACAGTCACTGATTTAGAGCAAGCGTCATTCCCTTGTGCGCAAAGGTAATTTGGAAAAGGAGCCAGAGGAGTCAGGATGCTATTTCTCAGTCTGCTTTAGCTATTGACGCGCTATTTTTATACCAAGCACAGAGATGTTCAGGTGGGGTAGACACCCTGGAGAATACAGGGGAAACACTTTCACATGAGTATTACGTTATGCTTACTCACATATTCAAATACCTCAATTGTCATTTCAAATTTAATGCCTGAGTCTAATCTTGCCTTCACCATCCAGAAACCTGAGTGAAAATTGCCCTTCACATTTGAATTAAGTTTGGGCTATGCCATCTCTGCTAAGTGCTCTGATGGACGCTAAGGTATCCCTTTGTTTGAAAAAATACCCAAGCAGCTTAATGACATCACTATCAATACGTGTCTATTTAATTTTTATTTTGTATCTCCACACTGGAAGTTTCTTCTGGGATGTGTTCTTGAAGGAAAATATTTGTTATTCAACATAGAATAAAACTTGTCTGTCTTTCTCTATTGATAAAAGTGTTGGATACCTATACATAGGTTTCAATGAAATAGACTGTGAAAGTTTAACCAATTGGGTCACGGTTTCAAACAGGCTGAGTCAAGTTGAGTTTCCATTTTGTTTTTTGTGGAACTGGGGTTTGAATCCAGGGGTGCTTTACCACTCAGCCACATCTCCAGACCTTTTCTTTTATTGTTTATTTTGAGAAAGGGTCTGGCAATTTTTTGAGGCTGACCTCAAACTTGCCATCCTTCTGCCTTGGCCTTCCAAGTCACTGGGATCACAGGTGCACACTTTTCAAAAGTATTTTGAAAAATACTTTATACTGTATCTTTCTTCTATTTTTTATTCTATTCTTTATATTTGTGGAGCGGGGGTCAAACAAGAGCCTCACATATGCTAGGCAAGTACTCCATTTCTGAGCCCCACTCCTAGCCCTTCACTTGGGTTTTTAGCAGCTGTCTGTGGAGTGTGATCAAAGCCCTGGTGGCACCCAATTTATTACCCGTAATAGCTTTTCCAGACTTGGATTTCAAAAAATTGTTCCTAATCTTCTTGAGCAATTTAAGGTTTGAGAAAAAGACCTCTAACTTTATTTATTTTTTAAAGAGAGAACAGTGAGAGAGAGAGAGAGAGAGAGAGAGAGAAAATCAATATTTGTTCAGTTTTTCATATGGCTTTCATTGCTCCAAGACTTGGTTGTATACGTGGGTGCTGGGGTTTGAACTCGTGTACTTGCGCATGCCGCGCAAGCGCCATAACTGCGGATCCACTGCTTCAGCCCCAAGACTAACTTTAAAGATATTAATTTTGAACATGAAATATATGCTCTTTTGCTAACAATGCAAAGAGACAAATGTCCACTAAGTATTTAAATATCTTCATTTATGTAGTACTTATCCCTTTGATCACAGATTTCTACAAAAGACTTTTAAAAGTTTAACCCCCCGCACACACACAGAGAAAAACAAGCTTTTTTAAAAAACGGGGTTATTTTGCCTCATGAATACAGACAGATATTTATACAATTGTGTATCGAGGACCTAAAATGTGAACATATTCTACCTAATGGACAAAATCAGACACTCTAAGGAAATTCAAAAGCAAGCAAGTTTGGTATGATAAATATCATATTAGGAATTTGTACAACTTTTGGAAGCACGTGGTTTTCACTCTTAACTGAAGTTCCTACAGTGAGCTATAATTGAGGATGATATTAAAGGGCCATTTCTCTTCCCAACCTTTTTTTTTAAGTTTAGACCTTGAATATTTCCAGTCTCATTCTACTCCAGCTGCTTGCTGAATGGCAGTAGCTGTCTGCATTTGCATGTTAGTGATTTGTTGGTTTATAGCAATTGCAAAATAATAATAAAAATTACTACTTGAAATGAAACTTCTCTTTCATTATTTTCTTCCTAACACCAAAGCCTATTGTGGCTACTTTCCTTAAACATGATTTTCATTACTATATAAGAGATCAGAGCTGGATGCTTGAATATATGTCCTACAGTATGAACACATGCTTTTCAGTCTCATCTTGTATGCGTTACATCTGACCTGAACTCTCGATTAGCATATGTTCAAGGTCTCAATAATTAAAAGGTTTTTATGCCTACAAGCCAAAATTACTTTTCTCTTATATATTGACATCAGAAACAGACCAGCTTCTTCCTCCATCTTCAACCCAAGCAGGAGTCCTTCTTGACTAACAACTTCCGGCCTGCTGCACAGCCCCCTCCTGCCTCCTCCCAGCCTCTCCAAACTGAAACCAGATTGTAAAAACAGAGCAGTGCTTCAGGATGGGTTCAGCTTTCAGACAATATAAATCTTCAAGAAATGTTGAAAATGGGGGTTTTGAGAGAAGAATCATTTTTTACAGGGTTGCAGATTTTAACGTTAAAACTGAAGCAGAGCAATTGTCTCCTTCATAAAACTACAATTTGGTGACCTCTGACCTTTTCCTCATCCGGTCCCCCAAGTGTTCCTCATTCCAATAGCAATAGCATAGGGAGGGGGAGAGAAAGAGTCACATTTACAAGAATTTAGCTTCTGGCAAGAATCAATTTAAATAATTCACTTCCTGGCCTATGGTTTACTTGACCTGTCCTTCTTGCTTTTTTCTTTCTCCCACCCTCCCCCTGGCCTCTTCAAAGTGAGCTGCATTTTAACTATTCCCTCTGCTGCTGCTTCCTGCTTCCTTCTTCTATTTTCATATCCATGGGAATGGAATCTGCTCAGAACTCTTAGGCCAATTTTCACCCACCCATCCACACCACTGCTAAACCTACACCAGCCACCTTTGACTTAGACGTCTGAGAGTTAGCCAGTTAACTAATTCACGAATAAAAATGTACCATAAAATATTAGCTGTGTTAATCCTTATGTAGTGGCTGATATTCCTTGCTTTTTGCAGATGTTTCCATGAAACACTGGTTTTATGTTAAGGTCTAATTTTCTTTATGGTCATAAAATATAAGGTTTCACAGTTAATTAAGGAATTACTTTAGCTTATAAATTCTAATACTGGGTCATATATCTTGCACGCCATTATTCTAATAACACCAAAAAAAAATGCTCACATAGATATCCCCTGGATGAAGAATCAGTTTTCATTATTTGTCCTATCAGGAAATGGAAAAATGAACTTTCAGGCAAAAAGTGAGGGGGAAAGTTCGGTTAGTCCAGTGAAATCTCAGTTTACAAATCTAGGCATCCTTGAAATTTTAGGAACAACACATAAGAGAATCACACTGGTAAATATGGACATATTTTTTACATGTTTTATTTTTAAGTAAATAAGATTCCTAAGTAATTTCTTAACTTGAAGAATTTTTCAATTAGAAGTAAATTACATATTTTTTTAAAAAGAGATCAAAAGGAAAAGAGAAACACCAATTTGGCCTGTAAACACATTCATTATACTTTTATATTACCACATCAATTTAGTTTTCCAGTTTGAGTGTGAAGACACCTGTTTGCAGAAGGGTACAAGAGAGCACAATTAAGTGTTATTTTTAATTGTGCAAAAGGAAAGTAATTAATTCCTTACTTTTTTAAATAAATAAATTTTCCAAAGTTGATCTTTGTTTCTTATCATCTGTTTTCTTATTTCTATTTTTGTTGCCATGTACTTAGTTATCATCACGTTTTTCCATTCAAATTCCAGAGAAGGAATTCCACATTCCTGTGAATAACTCAGCATAGTACTATTTTCCTTCTTAGGCATAGTTTTCTGTGCAAGATGCTACTGTTTGGGGACAGACAGAAGCGAATGGTGGGAATGAGATTAAGAAAATAATTCTATAAAATAGGGCCACTGTGCTGACCTCACATGCTTTCTTTTCCACATTACTCACCCTTAGGTAGATCCTCATTCAGTGTGGGTTGCAATTTCTTTTGGATGATGACAAAGGGAAAGAGTGATCTAAGAATCAAGAAGCAGAGAAGGGGAATAGAGTTTCAGAAGAGGCTGAACAGAGAAAGCAAGAAGGAAAGAACTGGAAAGATAACCAGTAACCAATGATAATCAATGAAAACAGGACAGAAACACCAAATGTTACAGATCTGGGGTCATCTGGGAAACTGAGGCAGCACAAAGACCCTCCTCAAATGCGAATTCTTGCAGTCAAGTCAGAAAGATTGCAGAATAACAGGAAAGAGTTAATTGAAGGGATAGGAAAAGGGAAAGAGTGGGTCCTCAAGAGAGAAAGTAGGTCTTCTCAGAGAGGAGAGAGACAATGTGCCTTTCCTGACCCCAGTCTTATTGGGCATTCCAGAGAAGTTTCCCCAGGTCCACATCCTGACTTTCGACTAACAGCAAGATGTGCTGTTCAAGTCTTCACTGCCATGGAAACTCTAGGTCACCTTGGCTCGACTGGTTCTAACTGATTTCTTTTTCCTTTCTTTCTTTCTTTTTTTTTTTTTAAGAGACAGAGAGAGAGGGAAGGAGGGAGAAAGAGAGAATCAATTTTACTAACTTTTTCTTCTGGCTTTTGTTTCTCCTACACTTTGTTGTGTATGTGGTGCTGGGGTTTGAACTTGGGTACGTCGAGCAGGTGCTCAAACTGCTGAGGCACCTCTCCAGCCCTCTAGTTGGTTTCTTAACCACACATTCTTATAGATTTTCTGGTTAGGAAGAATTATCCTTATCTCCCTGAGTTTCAGGATCTGGTTTCAAAGGTCTCCCTTTCAGGGTAATTTAGGTTCCTCTGCTGGACATTTCTCCAGGCCTGCATTTCATCTGTGGATAATAGGTACTTTTCTGAGGAATGTGACAGCCTTTTCCCTCAGGCCAGACAGGGCTGCAGGTTAATTGCTTTTTGGAAGAGAAAACATGTGGATGTCAGCACAATGGGCTCATTTTAGAGAATTCTGCTCCCATCCTCATATTCCACCATTTGCATCTGTCTGTCCCTTAACACTACCAAATTCATTGACTTACATAGTTCTCCCATGAAATATATGGTCACTTTCCAATGGGACTCCCTAGGTTCACCTATATCAGTAGATGTTTTCAGGGCACAATTTCCCTTAGATGAGTGGGGTTGGCACAGCACATTCAGAAATTCACATGTCTTGAGCACTGGAGAGTCTTGGTGGGTAACGAGCACAGTTTGGATTGAAGCAAAGGATGTTATCAAGAACAATGTTGGAGATGAGGCTCAGAAACCTCAAGAAAGGGTTCGTGTTCAATGACATCCCTTCCCAAATTTCCAGAAAACACTGAGGAAAAGCTACTGTCCTTACCCCACATTTGCATCTATGAAAACATATTCATACAGGTCAAGTGTATTCCTTGAATTTCATGCATCAAGTAAGAGTCAGACCCAGAATAAAGTCCCAGTTGTCTTTCTAAAACTTCATAATCTCATCAATTCAGTCTATAGTCTGCAGAATCATACCAATATGTAGTGCTCGGTATCAATAGCTATTTTCTACATTTACTTTAAATTAAAGTTTCTGACTTTTTCCATTCTTTTTAAATGAGTAAATGAAGCTACTCAAAGTTACTGTCATATACTGTAATCTTACTTTTGCATTTTATTTATTTGTTTATTCTTTGCTTATAGTTTCTCATTTTTCCATTATTTTCCTTCCTTGATCTTTCCTGGATTGATCTAGATTTGTCCTTTTTAAATACTTGCTGAATTTTAAATTCTACACCAATTTCTATTGTTTAGGTGGTTGGTCTAAAAGTTAGCATCTTTATTTTCCTATTAATATATAGAATTACACAAATTCCATAAATTTATATACATTACAGATGAAAACTTAACCAAGGTAAATGAACTCTCCCTAACTAAATGAGTGATGCTAAAATCATTTGACAATTTACTTGCAGAATTTTCAGAAATTTTGCTTAATTTTAATATGTTTTTCTTTCATTAAACTATCTAGTTTCAATTCTTACACTTTTTCATTTCATACACTGTATATTTTAATGCTGTTCAGTAATCCATTTGTGATTGTAATGTCTCATTGATTTATTCTATGGTGTAAATACTGGCAACCACACAGCAACTGAAACAGAATTCCTTGATCACTAGGTTATTAGTTTTGTTTACTCGCAAAAATAGTTATAAAAATACAATGAATAAGATTTCCCAAATGCTCTGGAAAGCAGTATGGAGAATCCTTAAGAAATTAGGGATGACTCCACCATACGACCCTGCTATTCCACTCCTGGGAATCTTTCCAGGGGACTTAGAATCAGCACATTACAGTGACACAGCAATATCGATGTTCATGGCAGCACAATTTACCATTGCTAGGCTATGGAAACAACCCCGGTGTCCCTCACAGGAAGAA
>PVKS010047957.1:0-12640 GCA_004027875.1 Aplodontia rufa | reverse complement strand
TTTTTTTTTTTAAAGAAGGACAGTGAGAGACAGAAGCTATTTTTATTTAGTTTTTCATGTGACTTTTGTTCCTCTAACACTTCGTTGTGTATGTGAGGTTCGAACCCATGTACTTGCGCTTGCTAGGCAGTTGCCGTATCCCCTGAGCTACCGCTCCAGCCCCTCCAATCCCTCCAATGTCTATATATATATATATATATATATATATATATATATATATAAATGAAGAGAGAGGGACAGTGTGAGAGAGAGAGAAAGAGAGAAACAATTTTTTATTTAGTTTTTCATGTGGCTTTTGTTGCTTGGAGACTTCCTTGTGTACGTGGTGCTGGGGTTCGAACTCGTGTACTTTCACATGCTGGGCAAGTGCTGTCACCACCAAGCCACTGCTCCAGCCCCCTGGAGTGTCTTTTTAAGAAGAACCTAGTCGAGTATAAATTTGTATTTAGAAATTAGATTATGCAAAAGGTATTTTGAAGTAATTTGTATAACTGAAAAGTTCTAATTTGGGACAGTTATTATTTACCTTAGAGAAGATTTTTCAGATATAATAATTAGATCAAATTTTTTTCTAACATTGCTGTAATGTAATGAAATTGTAAGTTTGTATTATTAAAGTTAGTTTTATATGTAATTTTATACACTGTGGCAGTTTGAAAAACTTCCCCTTCTATTCAGATTTTTCATTTGACTCAAAGTATTTTTTAATATCTAGCTATGAGCTGGTTGTTTTTATCCCCCAGGTGGGAGTGTGATACCAGTCCCTGGATCCCTTACATTTGCATAGTTCTGGGGATCCCTGTTAAGCACTCTGTGTGGTTACCTGGAGGTAGTTCCTTGGCTTGAGGTAGACAAGGACATACCTCTCCCTTTCTGCTTAGGAGGCAGGGAAACATATATCCGTTATCTCTTTTTTAAAGAAGTCCTCCTATTGTCCCTTACAATCCTCACAATTAATTAATAACAATTCTTGTCTAATAGACTTGAGAAGGATAATGAACTGATGTCAGCAAAGCCAGTTTTTGGCCACTCCACTTTGAAGCCTTGCACAACTCTTAGATGTGGAGTATTTGATGCCTGTTGTTTTGATTTTTGGTCTTTGAGGCCTCCACTGAAACTCAGAGAAGACAGGAAAAGTTGCATTTGACATCCTGTTGTATTAGCTGATATTATTGTTATGTCTAAACATGAACTAGTAATACATACTGATTACGTACACAAGCTTTAGAGGAAAGCTGAACTAGGTTACTTACCCAGTTCAGCCTTAGCTTCCTTGTTCATAATATAATAAAACTATCTACTTTTTGAGGTAATAATTACTACCTGTCAAGATTGTCGTGAGAATTACATGCAGTAATGAAAGTAGATGCTTAGCATAATGCTTGGCACATTTAAGCATGCAGTAAATAATAATTATTATCATTTAAAATATTACTGTACAAACATACCTCTTTTACTCCTTCTGGTTTTCTGTCTTTACATATTATTTGCTGAAAATCTTTGGATAGTGGTAATTAGTTTCCATTGCTGACTAGAAATATCGTAAGAACTAAATTAACTTGAAAGTACTACTTTGACCTCAGTCATGCTATTAAATGACATTAAATACTCCCCTGTTAACTTATAACTTTTATGGAAACAGAATAGTGGAGAGGTTAGTGAACCATATCATTAGATTATTTGCAAAATGTTTTCTTAACTTTGGGATTATGTATTTTTTTCATTTTCAGTTTTTTTACGCCTTGCTTCCTTACTTCTGTTCTGGGCATTAAACTCAGAGCTTTGAGTGTGTTAAACACACACTCTATATCACTGAACTATAACTCCAGTTCCAAAGTATCTATCTAAATTTATTTTTCTTAGGTAAATTTAGTTGAATGTCTTTGAAATGCTGATATTTGGTAAAAACGTGTCTTTATAGGCTTACCTCGTTATATTAGTATTTTATTTAGTATAATTATATTTTAGTTCAAGGATGTGATTTGATCTGTGTACTGATTAGCATATGTAGGAGTTTTACCTCACAAAATCTGATAACAGGAAGACTTGACCTAGAAACCAACTAAACAGCTTGAGAAACCAACAGAGTGTTAGAGACTTGGACAATAAATTATCATCTTTTAGATCAACTGCACATTCACAATATAATAACTATTAAAGTACTCACTGTACATATTATATTGTTTTATCCTCTTTAGTCAGTACAGTAGTGGGGCATTAGGTATCTGTTATGCTACATCTAAAATAAATGTCTTATTTTCCATGAATGAAGCATTTTTATACCTTTTATATCAATAATATAATGTGCATCCCTGGGCTTATTAAAGGAAGCATAGGATGAGGTGAGAGTTGCTGGGAGCTTGGTCTTTATACTCCTAATGTAGGAATCAGATCATTTTAATCTTCCCCAGCACACAGAGCACTCTGAGAGCCTGTAAAACTTAATTTTCAAGTCTGTTTTGGTCTCTAGGCTCCAAAATAACTCTTTTGAAAAGTCAGAGTTATCTCCTAAATGCTAATAGTTATGGTGAGATGAAGAGCCTGTTCACATATTAAGGGATTTTGAGTTTTTCTATAAATACTATTAAAAATTTGGCTAACTTGGTGTAAGAAGCTGATTTAGGAAGTTAATTCTTTTTACACTTTATTTAAAGTATGTTTCCTCAGTGGTACATACAGCCTCTTAGTATTGCCAGTCTTATGGATATGGTACAGTTTACCCATCCTAGGTGTCTCCATGCATGATTACTAGCTGGAACACTAGATTTTGCCTTTTTTTTTTTTCTCCTATAGGTAGTACTGGAGATTGAACTGAGTCTCTTGCATGCTTGACAAATATTGTACCACTGAACTGCATCTCCAGCCCTGGACCACTAGGTTAAGCTCCAGCAGTAACTGAAGCACAGCTACTGCTATGATATCTAGACTCTTTTAGAATAAGGAATGGTTTTCCTAAATCACATTTCCCCCCCTCTAACTTATAGTTTCTATGTTCTCTTCACTCCTATACTTCCTCTGTTTTTGTCATTCAGTAAAGTATAAGGTCAGGTGTAAATGACCTCACACCCGAGTCTAGAAGAGGCAAAATGGGAAATGGTGGGGAGATGTTGACCAAAGGGTACAAAAAGTTTAAGTTAGACAGAGGAATAGGTTCTTCAGATCTGTTGTACAACTTGGTAACCATAATTCAGTAATAATGTATATATATTTCAAAATTGCTAAAATGATAAGACTTTAGATATTCTCACTTCAAAAGCAAAGTATTTTAGCTGACACATTTTAGCTTGATTCTGTAAGATAGACACGTATATTAAAACTTCACATTGTACCAAATAAATATATACAATTATGATTTTTAATTAAAAATTAAAATAAAAATGGCCTTTGCTTCTCCTGAGTAAACAGAAAAGTGTTTTTTACATTTTAACATAGAATATTTGGCCACCTGGTTACTTTAGCATATCCCCAAATATTTTCCATTTACCTTTGTAAAATGATCTCCAAGGGTGTACAGGATGGTACATTGGGATGTGAAAAAAAGCATTAGAATTGCTGTTTATGTTCATTTGCGTCTAAAAATGAATTATGCTTTACTAAATATTTAATATTCAGTTTGACCCTGGTGCTTTCACCCTGATTCAGAATCATATAAGAAGTGAATCTCAAGAGAAGAGTGGGCATTTGCCAACAAATAGGAGCTGACAATGACATCATCCTCACCGGTTTGTTCAGTTTAGCTGTTGCAACATTACATAGAGCAGTCTGTGTATGTCCAGGTGGGTCGCGTTTGAGATTATGTCTTTTTTCTCCCCAGTATTGGGGATTGAACCCAGCAATGCTTTACCGTTGATCTACATTCCCAGCCCTTTTCATTTTATTTTCAGATAGAGGTCTCAAAAAACCATTAACCAGGTGGCCACGTATAGTTGGTAACACTGGAAAAGATAGAAATTTACTAGTCAAATGTAAGAAAACCCCTGCTTAATTTAAGGTGAATAGAATTGACAGTATTTTTTTTTTTTTTTTAAAGAGAGCGGGACAGTGAGAGAGACAGAGAAAGAGAGAAACAACTTTATTTAGTTTTTCACATGGCCTTCGTTGCGCCAACACTTAGTTATGTAAGTGGTGCTGGGGTTTGAACCCGGGTCCTCGTGCTTGCCAGGCAAGCACTGAAACCGCTGAGCCACCGCTCCAGCCCCAGTTGACAAGCATTTTGATTCGCTCAATGAAGTTTGTTTTTTTTCTTGTGATGCTAGAGACTGAGGGCCTTTGCATGCTGGGTAAGCAGTCTGTTGCTGAGCTACATCCCCAGTCCTTCAGGAAGTTCTTTCGCTGATTCTGTGCATTCAAATGACTTGTCTTTTTCATTTACTGTGGCCCCTTTTATTAGTTTGCTAGGGATGCTGTAAACAAAGTACCATGGACTAGGTGGCTTCAGCAATGGAAACTGATGGTCTCACAACTCTGGAGGACAAAAGTTCAAGACTAAGGTGTTGGTGGGGTAAATTTCTTCTGAGGCATCTCTTTTTGGCTTGTGGATGTCAGTCTTTTCCCTGTGTCGTCAGATGGCTGTCTTCTGTATCTGTTTGGGTCCAGTTTTTTTCTCTTACCAGACTAGGGCCCAGCTAGTAACTTTATTTTAACTTAATTACATTTTTAAAGTCCCAATACAATCATATTTTGAGATATTGGAGGATTTTAACACATGAATTTTCAGATGACTTAATTCAGCCCACAACATACTTACAATGAAATATTGAAATAAACTGAATTTAAGACTGACTAGATTTAAAACATCGTAACAAAGGAAAAAGGCCATGATGTTAAATCATATTTTTCTTAACTCAGAATATTTGTAACTATATTTTAGTGGGAGTGAAAGGTCTACTATATTCTTTTTTCCCTATTTAATTTTTAATAATAAAAATGAATAAAGTAAGCTGATTTTTAAAAAATATGCTGCATGTCTGTAATCTCAGCTACTGGGGAGACTGAGACAGGAGCATTGCAAATTTAAGGCTGGCTGTGGCAATTTAGTGAGTCTGTGTCTCAAAATGAAAATGACTGGGGATGTGGTTCAGTGGCAGAGTACTCACCTGGCATGCAAACAGCCCTGGGTTCAATTTCCTGGGCTGCAAAAAGAAAAAAAAAAGTTCCTCAAACTTCTAAATATAATCTGCATTATATTATGCCTTTAAAATTTTAAGTTTTGTGTGCTTTATAATCTGCATGATGTTTTTATAGTTGTGTATATCTATAATTTATAAATAAACCCATACAAACCATTTTTTCTTCAGAGTTTGAGGCAGAATTTAGAGACCTGACTTAAACATTGCTCCTTCTTCTTCTTTTTTTTTTTTCAGGGCTGAGGACCAAACTCAGGGCTTTGTGCGTGCTAGGTAAGTGCTCTGCCACTGAGCTAAATTCCCAACCCCAAAATTGCTCCGTCTTAAAATGTCCTGAAGATAGTATATATTATTTGCTATGGAATTCTGGCTTTAAGCCATGCATGGTGATGCATGCCCATAATCCCAGTAGCACAAGAAGCTGAGGCAGGAGGATTGCAAGTTTGAAACCAGCCTCAGCAACTTAGGGAGACCCTGTCTCAAAATAAAAAAAGGCTGGGGATATTGCTCAGTGGTTAAGCACCCCTGGATTCAATTCCTGGTACCCCCGCCAAATTGGTTTTCAGGTTAGTGGGTGTATCATAGGTGGTACAGTGTGTGTTTTGCGTGCTTGAGACCTGGGTTCAATCCCCAGCACCAGAAGAAAAACAAAACAACAAAAAAATTTCTGGCTTTCCCAATTATAATATTATATAACCTTTAGAGTGATCTAACCTCACTTAGCCTCAGTTTCTTCTTCTAGAAAATGAAGATACCTTCCTCTAAGGATTGTTGGGAGGATCGAATGAGATGATTCATAGGATGCCTGGCAAACAGTAAATATACAAAAATCATTCTTATTGTGGTGCTAATTATCATTTAAATAAGTTATGTTGGTATTATTAATTTATGGCTAAAATATTTCAAATGTTTTCCTATTCTACAATGAGGCAACTTTAGAGGCACTTAATGTAATAGGTATCACAAAATTTTCATAAAATTCTCTTTAAACATTACTATTATTCAGGAGTTTGTTATTTACTCAACAAATATTTACTGAGTGATAACTACATGGTCTATACTATTCTGTGTGCTGGGGATACAAGAGTGAAAATGTCTACCTTTCAGTCGCAGAGGGGAGGGACAAAGATGTAAACAAAAACAGTGATAGAATTTCAGATAATGAAAAATCCTATGGAGAATATATAGCCCAGTGAGGACTTCAAGAATCATGTGGGAAAAGGAGCCTTAGTTAGTTTAATTGTTTGTTTGTTTTTGATACCACTGAGCCGTTTCCTTTTTATTGGCTAAATTGCTCACACTGGTCTCCAGCTTGTGATCCTTCTGCCTCAACCTCTGTAGTTACTGGGATTACAGGTACGCACCACCACTTCTGCAAGGAGCCATAGTTCAGACAGGATGGGCAGGGAAGGTGAAAATTGAGTAAAAATTGAGAAAAGGAAAGGGAGAGATGATGGTGACCTGGATTAGTATGCTACCATGAAGACAAAAAGTGGTCAGAGTGAGAGAGTTATGTTTTAAAGGTGGAGCCACCAGGTACTCATTACCATTGGGTTAGTTTTGTGGGTAACTCCTAGAGTCATGTGGCTGTGGCAAGTAAAACCTGCAGTAGTACCTATTAAAATAAGTGAGCAGCAAAGAAGGGGAATTGTGGTCACTTGGAAAGTTTTATGAATAATGTGGACAGCCAACTATGTAACAGTCACAAAATTAGTATTAGTCTAAGTCTTTGGCATGTGCCTCCAACTTCTTAATATAATCTGCATTATATCAACTATCATTTTTCATTTCTTTAAAAAAAATTCCCATGACACATGTCACAACAGGACTGATAGATTTCTGAAAGAATTAAATTCATTTTTGAGGAATCTTTCATATTTCTTGCTTTACAATTAGGCACAATAACTGCTTGAGAAATTTATATTGTGTATTATAAGTGCTACTAGGATTTTTGAATTTTTCTTTGCTATTTTGGGAAGCATTTTTAGTCACTTATAAGGGTGTTTCCTCTGATAGGAGTGAGATAAAAGGCTAATATCCTGTATGTGCTTGCTTTGAAGATTTGTCATTCAAGGAACAGTCAACAAGGTGATAAAAGTTTGAAAAGTAGAAGCCAGTTTGACACTTGCTTTTTTCCTCCATTGGTTTAGTCCTTTCTCATTTGCTTTAATGTATTTTAGCTAAATTCAATGAAGTATTTCCTGCAATTTTCTCCATAGCCTTTATTAAAAATTTATCCAGAGGCTTTAAAATTAAATAATATATTAATATTTTTATATAAATATGCTTTTCAAAAGAGAGTGAGGGACAGTGAAGAGAGATAAAAAGAGAGCGTTAATTTTTTAATTTAGTTTTTCATGTGGCTTTCGTTGCTCTGAAACTAGTTATAGACATGGTGCTGGAGTTTGAACTTACATACTTGTGCATGCCAGGCAAGTGCCATAACAGCTGAGCCACCACTCCAGGCCAATATCTAAATATATTTAAGAGAAAATTCAGAGAGGCATATAAGGTAAACAGTTGAAATTCCCACCCATTCTTGAGCAGATTTTATTATGTTCACTTTTTCTCTGAGACATAACTCTCTGCTATAACAAATACAAGAGTGGAATTCTGAGATTTAGGTTTACTTCAGTCTTTTTAGACAGCATTGAAGAAACATTTACTCAATTTTGACAATTCATGTAACCTCCCTTTCAACCTTATTCCTGAGTTTCCTCTTTTTCTGGTATCTGCAGCAAGGAGGACTCCAGAGTCTTAAGATTCTTTTTTCACCTCTTTCCACATTTTTTATTGGTGCATTATAGTTGTACATGTTGATGGAGTTTGTTGTTACATATTCGTACATACATACGGTATAATTTGGCCAATATCACTCCCCAGCACTTCCCCTCTCCCTCCGCTTCTCCTATTCCATGGTCCCTTTCCTCTACTGATCTCCCTTTGGTTTTTATGGGACCCCTGCCTCCCACTATCTTTCTTTCCAGAGTCTTTAAGATTCTTGAGGTTTTGGCAAAGGTATACAGAACTATTTGCTGTAAAGGGAATTCAAAATTGGAAGGGACTGCATTATACTAACAGTTGTAATAGAATCATACAGAAGGAGTGATAAACTCTGGGGAAGGGGCTAAGGAAGATTTCACAGAAAAAATTTCAACTCATCTTAAAAGTACATGATTCATTCAGAGAGAAATTAATAGTAGCTTGTCATTTATTGAGTAGTTTTTATATTCTAGAAACTGCCTTAAACAATGTATTTATATCTATTTAAATCTCACAACCACCTCATAAAATAAATATCTGTATCTGATGTGGCAGACAATGCTAAGACTCAAGCTCTTTGTGCCTCATTTCCTCATCTGTAAAATGAGGTTTTCAGTAGAGTCTAGTTCATGGAGTTGTTATAAGGATTAAATGAGTTAGTATTGATAAAGTGAGAACTGTGCCGGCTGATATTAAGTGCTCATAAAGTATTACCTGTACTACAATCAGCATTATCATTCTACAGATAAGGAAACAGGTTTAGAAATATTAAGTAATTTGATAAGGTTACATAAGCAAGCATCAGATCTGGTATTTGAACTCTGTGTGATACCAGTGTTCTATCTCTGAACCACTAGTAGTTGCAAATTTCTTGGTAGTGTTGGAATATATGTGGAAGGTGAGCAAGGCAAGTTGCAGGAGACAAGACTAGAATCAGAAGATGAAAGATTTTTATGTCCTTTTGAGGAATATGGACTTTATCTTATCCCTTGTATACCATGAAATGTTTGCATATTTGATTTTATCATTTAAACCAGAAAACATTTTTACAAGTAGCAAAATTATGACCATATTTTGCATGTGCACTATAAAAACACAGATGTATGGGTTTTTTGTTTTTGTTTTTGTTTTTGTTTTTTTGGTGCTAGAGATCAGAAGGACCTCGCTCATGCTAGGCATGTGCTCTACCACTGAGCTACATCTCCAGTGTCCCTAGGACATTTAAAAAAGCTTTTAAAAAGTGTTATGGTTGGCTTTTCCTAGTTTTTTCAATGATATTTGTTAGTTTTATGTTTGCTTGTTTTGCCATTATGTTAGTATTGATTTGCATCCTAAGTAGTAGTAAATGTCAAGCAATTAATACAAATTTGTGTAGGAAAAACTTAGTACATTCATCCCTTGGTAATCACAGGGGATTGGTTCCAGGGTTCCTAGTGGGTACCAAAATCTGTAGATGTGTGGGGAGAAAGGAAGAGTAGCACACTGTTGGTGGGATTTCAAACTGGTGCAACCACTCTGGAAGCAGTGTGGAGACTCCTCAAACAGGGATTGAACCACTGTATGATCCAGCTATCCCACTCCTCGGTATTTTCCCAGAAGAGCTAGAATGTTTATAGCAGCTCAATTTACAATAGTGAAATTATAATTATGGAAGCAACCTAGATGCCTCTCACTGGATGAATGGATCCAAAAACTGAGATACACACACACACACACACACACACACACACACACAATGGAGTTCTACTCGGCTATTAGAAAGAACGATATCATTGCTTTTGCAAGCAAATGGGTGGAAATGAAAAAAATCATGCTGTGTGAAACAAGCCAAACCCAGAGACTTAAAGGTCCAATGTTTTCTCTCATAAGTGGAAGCTAGAGTAAAACTGGAGATAGGATGAAAGCTACTCAAGTTTATTTAATAGACCCACCAAAACTGAAGTAACACATAAGCTGAGGGGACTATAGCTATGAAGGGGTAGGCAGGGGAGGAGAAAGGGAGGAGAGGGAGGGTAAATGGGGGGTTTCAGTACTGCAGAGAACATTTGACTCCTATGAGAACCCTAAATATATCCAGGCAGGCATATAAATCTAGTAATTTCTAGTAATTTCAGTTTTAAAATTACATGTTTATGGTCATTGATTTCCATAACTTGGGGAAACTACAGAGGAGCTGTGAGATTGGGGAGTGGGGGAAGAGGGGAGATCCTGGACAAGGATTAGGTTAAAGCAGCTCTGTCCACATGTATGCATGTATGAAGGTGAACCAACGAATTCCCCCATCATGTCAGTCAATGCTAAACCAATGAAAAAAATTAAAAAGAACAAAAAAAAATCTGTAGATGCTGAGCTCCCCTATGAAATAGTATAGTACTTGCATATAACCTATGGCTATTCCTACATATGCTTTAAAACATTTCTAGATTACTTATAGTAACTAATACAATATAAGTACTTTGCAAATAGCTGTTATGCTGTTTTGTTTAGGGAACAAGGACAAGAAAACAGTCCATACATGTTCAGTACAGATGCAGTTTTTAAAAATATTTTCAGTCTGCAGTTAGTTAAATATACAAATGCAAAACTCACAGATGCAGAGGGCTAACTGAACTGAGGAAATTATGCCTGCTGATTTAATTTATCTTTAGAAACTGGTAATAGTGGTATGTTTTGATAGCAGAACCTTGGTCCAGTTCTTGAAAGTCTGCTGTTCCATGGGAGTATATTTCGTTAGCCACTTTAGTAGATTATGGAGGACTAAGGTCATTTAAATGGGAATGGAAATGAAAAGTAAGACATTCAGGAGGTTAAATTGGTCAGAATATGTACTGATCCCCATGTACACAGAATATTTAAAAACTTAATAATGTCATAACCATTAATAACCACTTGGTACAAAATACTTTATACATTATTTCATTTTTCTTCACAATAATTCCACTAGTGAGTTTTATTCCATTATTGTAAATAAGGCTATTGGGCTTGAGCAATGGCTCGGTGGTATTGCACTTGCCTGCCATACACAAGGACCAGCACCACATACACAACTGTCAGAGAAATAAAAACCAGTTGAAAAATAAGTAAAAATGATTCTTTCTCATTCTCACTCTCTCTCTTTAAAAAAAATTAAAACTTTTGAGAGGTTAAATACAAAACCATATTGCTAAGTGAGTTCCAGAGGATTTAAATTCAGGTGTCTAGCTCCAAAGCCTGCACTATATATCATGATACCTCCCTTATAAACTAAATACCAGAGTCCCCACCTAAGTTTTGTTTTGCTTTGTTTTTTTCTTTTGGTACTGGGGATTGAACCCCGTGGGTGCTTAACCACTGAGCACATCCCTAGCCTGTTTTGTTTTTTATTTTGAGACAGAGTATCTCTAAGTTTGCTGAGGCTGGCTTTGAACTTGTGATCCTCCTGCCTCAGCCTCCAGAGTTGCTGGGCTTATAGGCATCTGCCACCATGCCTGACACCAGTTTTATAATGTACTTCTTTCTATGGTTTGTCTCATTAATTACTGAGTTGAGCGATTTATTCTGTTCCTCTAGGAACAGATTTCCTGCATTCAGAGAATTTTCTTGTTTCTTTCCCACTCTCTAAAAAAAAATTTTTTTTAAAGAGAGAGGGACAGTGAGAGAGAATCAATTTTATTTAGTTTTTCATGTGGCTTTTGTTGCTTGGACACTTTGTTGTGTACGTGGTGCTGGGGTTTGAACCTTCGTCCTTGCACATGCCTCTTATATTTTGTTGTGTATGTGGTGCTGGGGTTCAAACCCATGTCCTTGTACATGCCAGGCACACATTATAACCACCGAGCCACCGCTCTAGCCATTAAAAAAAATTTTTATTAAGGAAACAGAACATAAAAGGGGCTTATTTTCTTCTCAGAAACTCTCTTTGTGTTTTCAACCTAGTAATAGCAATCAGTAAGCAGCAAATTGAATTATAGCACATAGGCTCCAAAACTAGATTTAATTTAAAAAACCAAAAGCTGTTTGTTATTAAAATATCTGAATGCATTAAGCTCTTCTCTAACAGCACTGCTTTTTGGGATAATTTATATTTTTGTATGCTTTTCCAATAACTTATTTTGTTCTGTTTTGATATGTAAAATGTAACTTTAGATTTCCAAACAGTTTGGAGTGCATCAATTTGATCTAGCAGTACACTATTATTTTCTTTAAAGATTGGTGTCCTAATATCTATTGTCTATCCTTTCTGCTTAACACTGAAGTGAACCTTAATATTTCTAGAACAGAGACATTCCAGAATTTTTTGATCATACCTCCCCCAAATAAACACATCTGCAATTTGGCACACCTACGCGCTCCAACAGATATTTCTGAACTTATATCTACTTTTACTTACATGCAATATAAACCAATTTTTTTCCTATTCTACACTATTTTATTTCATTGAAAACATTTAAAAACTTTGAGTTAGAGCAAAGAACTTGAAAGATCTTTGTTCCCATGGTAACAAAAACATGGCCAAAATCAAAATCATATATTTTTCTGGAGCTTGTGAGTAGCAGTGGACACAATTCCAGAGGCAATATGGAGCCTTGTTAATAAATCCAGAGCTTCCTTTGCTTCCAAGCAGAGACTTTTATGTGAAATTGAACATGATTGTTTTACTGAAAGTTAATTGTCTTCTAGTGAAATTCACTGTATTTGAATTTTGCTTATTTCAGGAACACATTTATTAACATATTCAATTCAGTGATTCCTTTTTTTTTTTTTAATTAAGG
>PVKS010047956.1:0-12609 GCA_004027875.1 Aplodontia rufa | reverse complement strand
GGTCGATTGTCTCCACTCATAGGTGGAGGTGGGGACTAGACCCTGGACAGTGAGAAAGTTGCTCTAGTAACATGAGTTAAATCCAGATAAGATGTAATGCTTTACAATCTAATACCTTTTTTTAGAGTTATAAAGGGAAAGGGAAGGGAGGGATAAGGGAGGGTAATTGGGGGAGGGGCACTCCTGGGGATAATTGCAATATCCAGAATATACACATTTTATACACATTTTATATTATTTTGTTAAAATCTTGTAAGGTTGCTCAAAAATAAAAATATATATATATAAAAAATAAAAAAACTTCTACAATAAACAATATTAGAACTAAAAAAAAAAAAAAAATGGCCAGATGGCCAGATTGCTCCTTTTGGGAAAAGTACCAAAAGGAAAATACCTCATACCTTTCGTGACCTAAAGAGCCTCCCGTAGGCCCCACCTTCCAAGAGTCACACAATGAAGATAACGCCTTGAATTACATTGGACCACTGGGGAGAAGAAAGGAAGGGAGATTGGAACGGCACAGGCAGGTTGGGCACAAAGAAAATCCTCTAGGAAATTATTGCTGCTCAGTTGCTAAAAATTAAAGAAAGAAGGAAAAACAGGAGAAATACTAAGGTATAATTTCATCTCAAAGTGATCCAGAAATTCAACACAATTCCTCTTCAAATCCTACTAAGTTTTTTGTAGAAACTGAAAAGCTAATTTGAAAATTCACATTGAAAAGCAAAGGACTTAGAGAAAATAATTTTGGAAACTAATAAAATTTTAATGTTTTATCTTCATTGCATTTTTAAATCACATTTTAAATATTTAAGTCCTTTTTTTTAATTAAGGAAAAAAGTTCTTGTACAATCATCAATGCATATAAAGTAACAAGATGATATGCATTTGTTCCTGATACAGAGTCACCATTTCACCCACACTCCAGTTTCTTGATTCTTCTCTATTTCCCCCCTAAAATGTAAGTTCTTAATGATATAAATCATTAAAATAAAACTTTGTTTGGCTTTGTTATTAAAGAGTTAACATTATTCCCATAAAATAAGACATCAATAAAAGATTTTTGGATTTTATTTACATGTAAAATATATATGTTTTCAATTTGTTTTTATTTTTCCTTTTAGCCTTACCATGCTATACAACATACAAATAACTACACATACATAAAGTGGAAAATTTTACAAATTTGGTCATATGTCTACCTCTATAATGCCACTCCCACTATCAAGCTACTAGACACACCAAACATCTCCCAACATTTCCTCTGTCACTCCATTTTGTTTGCTTGTTTGATTACTTTTTGTGTTTCTTTTATTTGTAGTGGAAATAGTCAACATGAGATCTTCTTGGTTACATTTATGAGAATACCTGTCAGTGCAGAGGAGTGAAATGGACCAAAGTCAAATAAAAACTATATGAACAGTTAAAAGAAGTCAAAGCAATCTCACACAATATTAAATACTTTGCCTTAGTAGGCAATCCAATATTTAAAAAGGCCCCAAAATCTTTCTTCCATCTTGCTTTTAGCTTTTTTCCCCTGTATTTTGTGCTCCCCCTGAATACAGCAGGAGGGGAAAGCAGATTTTCATTGTGCCTATGCTGCTTTCTGCAATTCCTTCTGTGTATGTTTCTAACTTTTGAAAACCATGAACTGAGCCTGGAGTGGTGGCACACACCTGTAATCCCAGCTGTTTGGGAAGCTGAGGCAGGAGGATCACAAGTTCAAAGCCTCAACAACTCAGTGAGATCCTGTCTCAAAATAAAAAATAAAAATTGGGGATGTGGTTGGTGATATGACTCATTGGTTAAGTGGTTAAGTGCCCCTGGGTTCAATCTCTGGTAGTAAAAAAGAAAAAAGAATAACTAACCATGAAATGAATAAATGATCATGTACATATTTTTATGGTGGCAAAAATAGTGATTATAACAGTAACTGTTTTGTTACTGCATAATGTCTATAAAGTCTTTATCAGATCATAGACCAGTTGCTCAATCTATTTCTGTCTGTTCCTTTCTCTCTCTCTCTCTCTTTTTTTTTTTTTTCTTTTCTCTTCAGCTTTCAACAGCTCAGAAGTAATAACTTCCTGGGAGACTTTTCTGTTCCTCAGCCTGCCCTGCTGTGCCAATCCTTGTTCCTTCCTCTCCCCTCCCCTCTGTGCCTGCATGCATCACTTCACTGAAATGCAAGTCACTGTGTGTGTCTTGCTCTCCTAATAGACCATGAGCTTTCCCTGGCATGCCTGAAAGAACATTTGGCTCTTAATAGGTATTCACTTAGTGGCTACTGAGCAGATGTACATTCTTTTATAATTTCTGTCAATGCTACATTGGATTCTTGGCATGGAATAAGACCATGAAACAGACATGTGTAAGAAATGTCATGGAGGTAGAGACAGATGACAGGAGTTTGGAAATTTTTTAAAAACTGAAGGAGAAAAAATAATTTCCTGAATAATTATTCTTCAATGGAAATGTAGTCCTTGTAGTGGTATTTTTTTTCAAGCATAACCTAATTTGTGAATATAAAGAATGTTAATTCCAGAAGGTGAAGGTGAGTCATCACCTCTGTTAATCCTGCTAGGATAAAGTTATCAGTATCATTATACTTTTTCAATTATCCACTTAAGTATTTCTTCTCTCTTGCTTTTGTAAGAATTGCCCCATGATTGGAAAGAAATTTAGCAAACTGTTAAGAAGTGTTATTAATTTTTAATTAAAAGCTATTTTATATAAAATTAAATTTATTAGTAGATATGCACCTGTCTATTCAACTTCCATAAATTAAAAGTAGAAGCTATATAACCTATGGCTAGTGAATGTTAAAATACCAGTTCTGTTACCAGGGCCCCAGGTTAGACCCCCATGCTCTGCAGTCCACATAGACTGGATTCAGTCACCTGCCTATATCAAGAGTAGGAGTAAAGCAATATAAAAAGAAAAATGTCTTTCACAATTTAGTCAAGACTAAGGAGACAGCTATTCTGCCATCGCAGAACCTATAGAATCGTTATAGTTTACAGGAGGGGTCATTCTTGTAGAACAAAAGCTAAGAAATATATCTAATATAGGCTCATTCTTGTGGGCAAGAAGTACATTGTAATTCTGATTCTCTGTCGGCCTCATCCTGGCCCCAGAGGCTGGGGCTTTTGAAGGCAATGTCCTTTCAGCTGGTGTTATAAACATGAGATGATTACTTGTAGTAAGCTGAGATGGAAAAATAACCTAAAGAACATGTTAGCAGGACAAGAGCTTGGTCTCCTTTGGATTTTCCATTGTTAAGGAACAGCTGTTCCATTGTTAGAGTTTTGGCTCAGTACTTCACAGCAGTGAAAAGCACATGTAGAATCTATCCCAGATTATTTACTCTATGATGGGGAGAGGAGAAGGGGTGGAAGGAAGGAATACATGAAGTAGAATTAGGGTAAAATGTCCTGGGGTTTGGTGGGTAAGTGTACTCTAAAAAGGTTTCAGGAGAAGTATAAATTCAGTAAAAGCCTCAGCCCAGGAAAGTGCTCTTTTGATTATAAGAATGATTATTTCATTGTCCAAATGAGACATATTTAAATCTAAAGAGATGTGGCACACAAGAGTCTGTCTTTTCCATAAATGAGAACATAAATTCTGGACTGTTATTTATTTCTCTATACCAGTCTAAGAATCAAAATATTGATCAAAAAAAGAGGTAAAAATTTATGACCCTACTTTTCAGACATACCTTAGCTTGAGATGATTTGAAAGGAAATCCCCAACTAGAAATGGAGGGAGGAAATTATTTGTAGATCTCTGAGGATAATACATAGCATTCACAGAGAACCCACTAGGGACATGGGACAGCTCTAGGAGGCAAGAAAGAAAGAAATGTGGCTTCCTAAGCATCTGCATGCGGCATGACTTCCAAACAATTCCTTTACCAATTATGGGAAACTGGGATAGGCTACTAAATGTGAAAATTAAATAAATAGAAACATGTAGAAATTCTAAGGCTTTTCATTAGAGTATAAAGATCTTTAACTATGGGCCTGGTGCATTGTAATTACTCAGGAGGGCGTAAGGACGCCTCAGGAGAAAGACTCATTATAAAATAAAAATAGAACTTAGTATGTTCCAGTCATTGTATTAGACTCAGCCTTGCAAATAGATTTTCGTATGTGTTTGATGTTGAAAAACTGAAGACCAGAGTAGTTAAGACATTTCTTTGCCCTTCGTTCTTGCAACTATCGCATTAGAGCCAAAATTTCAATTCCATTTTTTTCCTTCTTAATGTTAATGTACATGCATTTGCCAGTGCCAACTCTTGTGCTTAGTCATTGCATGCTAAAAAGCAAACATTCACTATCTTTAATTTTGTAGCTTGTGATAGGAAATAGAAAAAGGAAAAGAGAGAATTATCAGCAATTGAACTGAATTTTATGTTCTATAAATATATGCCCATAAATAGAATAATAGTATGCAAAACAGTTATCATTGGTCTTATCTGCTTACTGGGGGTGGTTGAACTTGGCTTTTCTTCTCTTCTTTGCTCCTCCCTCTTTCCTCTTGCCTCTCCCCTTCATGTTGTAAAACAATACCTGATCTTTGCTCGCTAGAGTTCTTCTCGTATACAGAAAAGCAAAAATAGGAAAGAACATTTAATTAGAATGATTCCTCTACTTTCATTATATATAGTTAGCCCATGAAATAAAATGGCAATTACAAATTAGCATTTTACAGTACTGTTAGCAAACCAATCATAGTTGGTATAAAATATTCTTATCTTGGAAAATTTCTCATGGGCCTCACCAAAGAAAAGTTGCTACTTTGGCCTTCAGCTTTTGTATTTTCTATTTACCAATTGCCATTTATACCTTATGATTTCATAGCCAATGTCATCCAAAGAAGTGAAAAAATGGCTGCAAATTCCTCATAAAAATGAGATCATGGTCTTCATTTCCATAGGTGTGTTTGGCACAGGAACAAGGAACTTCCTTCAGGATCATCTCTACCAAACTAGCCCACTTGACCATTCCTGCAGAAATAACATAGGAGAATTGCCTTTTGTGTCAGAGTACTGATTCATATTGTAAAAGTTGATTTGTCTCCTAAGTGACATTCTGCTTTTCTGAAGAGACAGAATTCTAAAATAGGCTAAAATATTATAATCTATGTACTTTGATGTTTTTAATACTTAATCACTATTCTTTTTAATTTTGCTTAGTTTTTCTTTTGTTTTTCCTGAACATTGTTAATCTTCATTTCTTGTACTTTATTTAAAATAAGATGAACTCTGGAATTTGTGGTTTTGATTAGAATTGCTTTGTTACCCAAAGATTGACAGTTAATTAACTTGCCATTTAAAATTTTTAGATTAAACTAGAATAAAAGCTGGTATTTGTCATTTATAGCAAATGGATCAGTTCTTGTGCCATGTCTTTTTCTCCTCCTTTGTGCTTCCTTGTCTTTTTATTCTGTTTTAATGTGTGCAGTACATTTCTAAATATCCTGCTATCACACTGAAATTCCTTCACCTGCAGTTACAAAGTCCTGTTTCTTAGGTATGGTGAGTTCTGTGTTGTGCACCTCTTTTCTTTCCTTTCCTTTCTTTTTGTTTTTAAGAGGAAGGGACAGAGAGGACAGAGTAAGAAAGAGAATCAACTTTAGTTTCTCATGTGGCTTTCCTTGCTCCAACACTTAGTTGTGTATGTGGTGCTGGGGCTCGAACCCACGCCTCACATACGCCAGCCAAGCACCAAAACCGCTTAGCCACCGCTCCAGCACCTGTCCACCTCTTTTCCTGACTACTCCTTAGTTTAGTAAAGAAATATACAGAATCACGACTTGCGTTGGGCAATATTTATGCTCTTCAATCGCAAAGGGTATCAACTTCTTCACAGAAGCATTTTTCTTTTTTTTTTTAAAGAAATTTATTTATGTTAGAGAAGGACAGTGGGGGGAGACATAGAGAATCAACTTTTATTGAGTTTTTCACATGACCTTCATTGCTCAGACACAGTTGTGTACTTGGGTGCTGGGGTTCGAACCCTGTGTACTTGCGCATGCCGGGAAAGTGCTGTAACCGCCCAGCCACCGCTCCAGCCCATCAGAGAAGCACTTGACCATCAATGTTGAACTCATTGCTTTCTCCACTGGAGATGTATTCAACATTTCCCTCTCCGATTTCCTCCTCAAAAAAACTTCCACACCTTCCCATCTACTTCTTCCCTCCTCACCAGTGGTACAAAACATCAAGTCCCACCACTCAGATGTGGAAAGCATCTGATCTAGAGTCTTATTTCTCTTTCCTACAAGACAATTGCTGCTTCTGATTTTGTTCCTCTGTGCTTCCAGGAAATAGATGTCTTTACCATTCAGAGCCAGCACCTCCATTTGTGGTCTTACAGGTTCTTGCCTTCTCTTGCTCTATGAATTATCCTTTGCCCCTTCATCTTCACTTCCTTACTCAACCTTCTGACCTGGCTGAAACTCTGGACCTAAAATGTTCCCCCTCTAATTTCTGGTTTCCGATGATTTGCCCTGAAGTCGTTCTGTCAAGACAGCTTTCCCTGTAATGCTGGCCAATGCACTCGCGTTGACTCTGAATACCAAGCTACCTTCTGCTTTTGCTCAATGGACCACAGCTTTTTCAATCTTCTTTGTGACCTAACAAGCTAAGGAGTGGCAGGGGTTCGAGGAGAACTATCTCTAGCTTGCTTACTGGAAAGGGCAGTTGCATCCCTGCAGTCTTCTAACACTTCTTGGCATTGTAAAATTAGGACTTGGACCTGGAACACTGTCCTACAAGAGATACAGAGCCTCCCTAGCCTGTGCTGGGCTGAGAGGCTTGCATGGAATATCTTTCCCTGTTTTAGATTCAATGATTACTCCATTGTACAGTGTAAGTGTGTGCTTCATGTGACACTTGGCCAACTTCACTATTATATCCATCCCTGATGGACAGAGGGAATTGTGCCTTCTACTTGCCAAATGAGGAGGGTGTTTATAGATGCAGCAGACTGGCACTCTGGGACTTCTACTCCTGCTGGAGTAAGACTTCTCCCTGAAAGTGATAGTAGGTCTATCTTAACACCCTCTGTAACCAAATTGCAGGCATCACCAATTTTGATCTACTTTCTAAGAAATATAGTGTTACTCTCTCACCACAGCCTCAAGAAGAGACCTGAGGAATAAGGGTACTAGCTAGCTTCTCAAAGACCCAGATAGCATCTTTTACCTCCTAATTCTCCATCAGAGGGAAAAATCCCTCCTTGGGGTTCTTCTGTTCCAGCTACCACAAGAAGTAAGTGCTTCAAGAAGGTAGATGGGGTCAAACCTGTCAAATACTGCTCTAAGGCATAGTGGAACACTCCTGTAATCACAATTACTGGGCAGTGGGGGACGCTAAGGCAGGAGGATTGCAAGTTCAAGGCTAGTCTCAGCAAGTTAGAAAGGGCCTAAGGAACTTACCAAGACCGTCTAAAAAAAAAAAAAAAAGGGCTGAGGATGTGTGGCTCAGTGGTAAAGCACCCCTGGGTTCAATCCCTAGTACCAAGAAATGTTTTTTTAATTGTTGCAATATCAAGTACAAGCAAGAAGGAAACTTTAGATTTGGCAAACTATGACTAGTGACATTAAAATGAAAGTCATAGTAGTTTGGCATAGATGATAGTCTGAATAATCAGAATATGACTTTTTCATTTTTCACATATCTGTATGATCACTACATTTTAGACTATTTCACAATTCCGTCTCTTCTATTCAGACTTTAAATCTGTGGCTTCCCCATCTTGGTGTCTCTTATCTCTCTTCACAGTCTTGCTGGCTGAGTTTAACTAACTCCATGACGTTAACCATCATATGCAATTGGCCAAATGCTTATTGTCTTTCCAATTTCAAATATTGAAATCCTATCCCCAACATGATGATCCTAGGAGATGGGCCTTTGGTAAAGAAGTCATCAGGGTGGACCCCTCATGAATAGAACTGGTGCCTTTTTAAGTGATTCAGAGAGCTGTTTTAGCCAACTTTATGCCATGAGAGGATGCAACGGAATACCAGGGCTCATAGGCCACAACTGTCTGTTGAGAAAGCTCTCAACAGAACCTGATCGTGTTGACCCCTGATCTTAGATGTCCAAACTACAGAACTGAAAAATAGATTTATGTTACTAATAAGCCACCAAGTTTACAGTATCTTTTTACAGTGTCCCAAACTATCTAATTCAACATATATGATCAACAATTCCTAAGATTATCTTTCTATTCCTGACTTATCCCCAGTGATTCTAATTCATATTTCCTAATGCTTATTTAGCAGCTCCAGTTGGATATCTTGGAGAATCTCAAAATTAATATGAATAAAATTTTCAATATATTTTCCCACTCCCTGAATTTACCTTTGTTAATGTCGTCCCATATAAACTTAGATTACAACCTTTCCACTTGCTTAAGTAAAAACAAGCACAGGAACTACAAAGTATGTATTATTTTTAATTTCTTTATTATTCTCATTTCCTTCCTCAATGCAAGCTCTGACCTTTGTTTTAACTTTTCATCTTGGGAGGGGTGTTTTAAATACCTTTATACTGCAGCAGAATATTCTTGGGCTTTGTTTTTCCACTCAATCTAGGTCTACTTTTAGGAAGGGGGTTTAATGCATTTTATATCTTGTTATGGAAAATAATTCTTGACTTTTCATTTTATCATTTTATTTGATATTTATGATTTTAAAATTATTTGATTTCTTTTTCCTTTTTATGGTTCTTCTTTTAGATATACATGACATAAGATTATACAATGGCATAATTATAAAAGCATAGTGTTTAACTTGTTCTCATTCAGCCTCCAGGTTTTCCCCTTCCACCTACCCCATTTCTTTCTTTTTTAACATACATGATAATAGGATATACAATGGCATACTTATAAAAGCTGGGAGTGTACCTTTTTTTTGATTTCTATATTTGATAACTGAATTGGCCTTGTTTTGTCTTATTTAATCATGTGTTCATTGACTAAGTAGCTTTGTTGTAAAAGCAGATTTATTACAATGAATTCTGCCAAGTACTCTTTTCGTGAAACACACGAGCCTAAGTATAGTTTTTAAACAGAGAGAGAGAGAGAGAGAGAGAGAATCAACTTTTTATTTTTTCATCTGGTTTTCATTGTTCCAACACTTAGTAGTGTATGTGGTGCCAGGGTTCAAATCCGAGTCCTCATGCATGCCAGGCAAGCACTCCAACTGCTGAGCCACTGCTCCAGCCCGAGCCTATATTTCTTGAAGTGCACATTTTAGGTAACATTATAGTATATTAATCCATAAGAGAAAATCATTGTACTCACATTTGCTTCTTTCTGTTCTTTGCATTCTGAGTTTGGGATTTATTTTACTATTTTGGTATTATCCTGGTTTATAATATGTATTTTCTGCAATCATATCAGACTTAGTGCTTTCTTCAAGTGGAGTCAATAACCATCGGTACTCCATAAACCACGGTTGTGGTCAATTTGTGGAAGCTTTTCATTTCAGTTTTATTTTGTTCATTTATTTTGTCACAAATAATTCAAAAGTTTATTAGATGTTGGATTCTTGAATATTTGGCATACTTACCCACTGTTTTTATATTTGAAGGAAAATTTGCAATCAGATTCATTAACCTCTAGGAAAAGAATCTGCAACCAAGACTCCAGGTTGACTTTACTTCTTGACTTTTCCTCCTGACGACCTTCCTTTGCTGATAGAAATTACTTCTGTGTGTTTATGAATATTTCTCCCTTCATCTTCTGTTTACCTCCCAAACTGGCAAGTAAAATTACTGAGTCAGACTTGTTTTAATTGAGGTAAGAACATGATAGCTTTCCTGTATCATTTCCTCAGAATTCATAAGTATTACCTCCATTCATTTCTCTTCTAATTGTTGATGTTTTGAATGAAGAAATAAGGCAAAAGATATCTTCTATCTCCTAAAAGTCCTCACAAAGTACCTCTTAACAAAGTTGAACTCATCCTTAGCAGTGCTTGTTCAACAGATTCATTGACTTATAAAAGCATATGAATAAAAAATCAATTTAAAAATTATTAACACACAAAGCACAACATTTTAAGTAGAAACAAGGTACTATTTGTCTTAGTAATCACACTTTTTTCATTGTAAGCGTATTTACATTGTAGTCAATGATTACTGAGTCTCCTGTCAAACCAAGAAGTAAGTTAGGTGATTTCGGAAAATGTTCTTCAACTAAAATAGTTTGAGGCAATCATTCCCACTTGAGAAACAATTTTGTTAATTATACCACTAACTTTCAAAGTCTATCCCTTATCAATATATTTAATTTATGTCAGTTTAGATAAAGTAGTTCCTCTTTATCCATGCTTTTGCTTCTTGTGTTTTCAGTTACCTGTGGTCAATCATGATCTGAAAATATTAAATGAAAGACTCAAAAAATAAACAATTTATCAATGTTAATTTGCATAATCCCATGTAGGATGATGAAATCCTGCCTTGTCCCACTCCATTTTGTCCAGGACATAAATCATCCTTTTCTTCAGAGTATCCACAGTGTGTATACCTATTAGTCACTCAAGAGTCATCTTGATTATCAGATGGACTGTCACTAAAAGTGCTAACGTTCAAATAACCTTTCTTTTATCTTATAATGCCCCCAAAATTCAATAGTAGTGATACTGGCAATTTTATTATAGTACAAATTATTCTACGTTATTACTAGCTATGGCTGTTAATCTCTGACTATACCTAATTTATAAACTAAATTTGATCATATGTATGTATGTATGGAGAAAACCATAGTATATTTAGGGTTTGAGTATCAACTAGAATCTTGGAACAAACTCCTTGCAGATTAAGGGGAGCTATGATGTGTTAGAACTTTAAATGGGGGCTGGAATGGTGGCTCAGCGGCTTCGGCGCTTGCCTGGCAAGCGCGAGGACCCGGGTTCAAACCCCAGCACCACGTACACAACTAAGTGTTGGAGCAACTAAGGCCATGTGAAAAACTAAATAAAATTGTTTCTCTTTTTCTCTGTCTCTCTCACTGTCCCTCTCTCTTAAAAAAAAAAAAAAGAACTTTAAATGGAGTCTAGCTTTTGTTCATCGTAACTTGAATACCTTTTGGTAGCTGTGTATTTGAATTTCCATGATGTTTTCATAACTGGATAATGGTACTTAATTATCCCAAATTTAGAGATGAGAAAATAAAAACTTAGAGAGATTAAGTCACCTGATAAAGATCCAGTAGCTAGAATGATATGATTGAACCTGGACTTCCTTGTACCAAATCCTGTACTTTTTCTTTGTGTTCTATCACCTTGGCAGAAAAGCCACTGTATTTCTAAGATTGTTTCATCATTCCCTGTGCTTGTTTACCTTGCACTATTTTGTCTATATTCTTTTATATAGAGGCCTATGAAACTAAGCAGCCAACTTCCAAGATCTGAGGAAACATTTCATTCACTTATTCTGCACTTCTTTGATGGGCTATCAGAGCAGATATTCTCAGCATCCCACTGTGTTACCTTAAAACTCATTGGCTTCCTACGGAGAACACCTGAACTCTCTGATAGAAGGTTTCTTGTTTTTGGTTTGTTTTATTAGTTTTGCTTCATTCATTTTTATTGCATTCATTCAGGGAAAGGTAAACATAAAATACAATGACCTTCCAGGAAGCAGATTTCAATAAATGGCAGTAGAAGAATGTGAACATATAGTTTTGTTCTTCACTTATCAATAGAAATAACTCTGAAGAGTATTCTACTGTCTCTTATATTGTCCTTGAACTGGAATCCCATTTTCCAGATGGATAACTTGTCTAATACCACACTCATTTTGGCTTATTCCCTTCCCTTTCTTTTCTCACTTACTCATTTTACTCAAAACTTTTTGCATCAGTTCTCAAATTCATGTCCTGAATCCAAGGTATGTTTCTTAGAAAGCTTCACTGTTAGGTTTTTGTCACTGAGGCAAAGCAAGAACAACTTAGATGGGGAAGGTTTATTTTGGCTCATAGTTTCAGAGGTTCATTCCTTGGTTGGCTGATTCAATCACCCTGGGCCCAAGGTGAGGATGAACATCATGGTGAAAGTGCTTGTCAGAGAAGCACTGCTCTGCTTATGGAGGTCAAGACACACAGAGAGAGGGAGGAGCCAAAGGGGGCAAATATAATCACAAGGCACATCTCCAGTGACCCACCTCCAGTCATGCCCCACCATCTACATTTACACCCAATGCAGCACTCCTTTCAAATTATTATCCACCAACTGGATTGATCCATCGATTAAGTTACAGGCTCTCATAATCTAATCATTTCACTTCTTGTATTAACATGGGACCTTTCTTTTTTTTTAATGGGAGACTGCTTTTATTTATAAAATAAATATGTTGGAAACTTAAAAAATTTTGTTTATACATTCAAACTTAAACTTCAAACTTTTTTTTAAAAATGATATTTGAAGAACAAATTTCATTTGTGACCAATGAATGAAAGCATTAATCAGTTTATAGGGCGTATAGTTTCAGTTAATTTTATTAAGGCAGAAGAGCATGGAGGTTAAAACAGACACCAGGGATCAAACCGATACTGTATAAGCCCCAGGTCTGCCACTCCCAGCTTCTTTTTTTTTTTT
>PVKS010047955.1:0-12616 GCA_004027875.1 Aplodontia rufa | reverse complement strand
GCTGTAAACGTGAATCCATTTAAAAAACAAATCAAGTTACATATGTCCAATATATAAAAGTACATAGGAAATATTTCCATTCAGACAAATAGGGGCATACAAAGAAACCAGGAGACCAAAATAATTCCAAAATCCACCTGGGCAAACAAGTCCTACAGTTCTATGTCTGGCATCTGGAGCACCAGGTTGTGGCACCATGTTGCTCTCTACAAAGGCTTGTGTAGCTCCACCGCCTGGTCTTGCTGATTGCAGATCTCATGGCCTCTCTTGGCTTCTCTGTGTTCAGTTCCTGCAGCTTTCCTCTGTGGATGTGGTGCAGGGGTTTTGTGATGAGGCCGGATTATCTGCTCCTGCTGGTGAATGGAGTTTGGCCTCACTGCAGATTTCTGTGGCCAAAATAGCCCATTTTTAGGCTTCCCAGTTAAAACTGGGAATTTGGGCTGGCTGCAGATGTCTGTTAGCAGCTCCTCAGCTAAGAGCTGGGTTTTTCCCCACTACGAGTTTCTCAGTTAAAAACTGGGAATTTGGGCTGGCTGCAGATGTCTGTGATGCTGGTGAGGTGGATGTCGGGTTCATGTCCTCTCAGAGTCTAAGAATGAAACCGAGGGACACTGAGGCAAGGGTAGTAGACGAATTTTATTATAGAAAGTAAAGCATAGGGAAAAGAGCAGACTCCCCCAGAGTGGGGGAAGGGGACAGAGCCGATGAGGCCGTGAGCTTTGCCCCTTTTATATGATGTCCTCTCCTGGATTGGTCACTGCTTCCCTGCTCCTGTACCTAGGACACAGGTACGGGGAATTCTGGCCCAGTCTTTGATCCATGACTTAGGCTCCAATAGGAAGAATACGGTTTAGCAGCAGGGAGCGCCTACACCTGGCCTATCTTGTCAGACCCTCATTAGCATTGGGGGATGTCTTTGCCCTCTCAGGTAAGATGACCATCAGTTAATTTTCTCCTTATCAACCCACATTGTTCTGCCTACACTGACTGCCGAACTTTTTCTGCCTCCTCTGCAGCCCAAATAGTGTTAGCAGCTACCCAGTTAAGAGCTGGATTTTTCCTACTACTACTGAGCAGTGAGTTGAAGCTCTTGGAAGCACACCCTGGTGATGCTGGTTAGTGTCCCCTCAGAGTTGAGGAATGAAATGGAGGGACACCGAGGCAACGGAGCAAACAGAGTTTATTTAAGAAGAAAGATAACAGGTCAGACTTCCCTCAGGTGGGGAAGGGAGCTAAGAACTCATGGAGAGGTTAAGTTTGTCCCTTATATATGTCGATTTCTCCACGATTGGTCACTGCTTCCCTGCCCCTCTACCTAGGACATAGGCATAGGGAATTCTGAGCCAGTCTCTGGTTCGTGTCTTAGGCACCAGTAAAAAGAATGTGGTTCCTTCCTTAGCAGCAGGGAGTGTCTGCACCTGGGCCTATCTTGTCAGACCCTTATTAGCATAGGGAATATCAAAGGAAAAAGAAAAAACCAGTTTACAGACTGGAACATTTCAACTACACTGACTGCCTAACTTTTTCTATCTCACTGGTAACTGCACCAGTCTTCTGGGTTTTTGTCTCGCGAATCTGAAGAATATATTCATGGGCAACCACGGAAGGGAAGAGTGAAGCAGTAGGATTTATTTAAGGAAGGAGAGTAGAGTCTCTGCAATGTGGAGGGGTACCTGGAAGCAGGATACCCTCTTATATGTTAGACTGGAATTTATATTGGTTTTGAGTATGAGCCTTGATTAAGATTTATATAAAGCAGGCATTGAGAAAAGCACCAACATTAAACCCTAATGTAAAACAGGCATTGAAACTAAACACCCAAATCACTGGTTAAAATCTACGCAAAACAGGTAGCAAATCTTTCCTAGTTCCCATCTGTGTTCACCCCTACTTCTTAGTTTTCCTGCTTCTGGGACAAAGGAGTTGCTCCCACAGGTGAGCCTCATGATCTTTTGCATTTGAAGGCCCTGAGCATACCAGTGATTGAATAGGGTCCTTTGTCCTGACTACCTAGCCATTTTACTGTATCTCCTAACCTCAATCAGATTTCCACAGTATGGGCATTTCTTAATCTCAAGAGTCTCCCCAGTAGCTTCACTTCCTCTTCACATGTCCTCACATTGCCCTCTCAGGGGCTGCCTGCAGGGACTCCAACCCTGGAGCACTTTGCCTGGCTTCCCAGGCGTTCCTTCCTTTGAAATGTCAGTGGAAGTCTCCCTGCCTCCCTAACTCCAGCATCCTGCAGTCCTTCAGAGCCAGCACCATGGGGTTGCTGCCAAGGTCTGTAGCCATCTCAAGCAGAGATCCAGGCTCCAGGGACTATGGTTGCAGCAGCCTGTGTGTGCCTGCATGGCTGAGCCCATAGAAAAACCTTCCTAGACCCACTCACACAAGAAGGGTGCCCCATTAGTCTCTTCTCAAGGGAATTGTTATTCCCTTGAGCCTGAGATGGACGTGGTCTTGCCAATTCCTGAGATTCCCTCCAAGCAATCTTTCTTCTTGCCTCTGGGCAAAGTCTTCTGCATTTTAGTTGTGGTAATATCATTAACAACAGCAACTTCCTTAGCCCCAGTTTTACTCTCACCTTTCAAGTCCAAGCTTTTCAAATCTTTCTGCTTGGCTTTCTGTTTCTGAATATCAATATAAATTTGGCTAAAAGCTGCCAGCAATACCCATGCCAGTGCCTGAATACTATGCTGCTTAGAAATTTCTTCTGCCAGATTAAAAAATCCATCCCTTCTAAAATGAGCCTTGCAGAAAGTCTCAGGACACAGGCCTGAGGCCTAAACCACACTTCTAAACCACAGTGCAATATGGATGGCCTCAAGTCCAGCACCCAATAGTGCTCTTCTTTCCCCTGAAACCTCACGAGCCCACCTTTGCTCTCGACAGTCAGTTCACCTTTCCGGTCTTCTGCACTCCCACCAGAATCACAAATGAAGCAGCATTTACAACAATCTAAAGCCTTTCTAGTTTCTACTGCTAAACATCTCCGAATTCCTCCCACAAATTCCAGAAAACTCCAAAAGCTTTTAAACCACCTGGTCAGGTTAGTCACAGAAAGGGTTCCCATTCCTGGTACCAGTTTCTGCTTTAGTTAGCTTTATCATTGCTGTGACTAAAGGACCCAGCAAGAACAATTTTAGGAGGAAAAGTTTATTTGGGTGCTCACAATTCCAGAGGTCTTAGTCCACGGACAGCTGACTCCACTCCTTGGGGCCTGAGGTGAGGTGGAACATTAAGGCAGAAGAGTGTCCTAGCGAAGTGGAACAAGACATGCCTCCAGGAAGCAGATATAAAATCTGTACCCCAAAGGCATGCCCCCAGTGGCCCACCTTCTCCAGCTGATGCGGGGTTTTTGAGATGAGGCCGGATTCTTTGCTCCTGCTGGTGAATGGAGTCTGGGCCTCTACAGACTCTAGCAGCCAAAATAGCCCGCTTCTAATGTTTGCAGCCATTCCCAGTTAAAACTGGGAATTTGGGCTGGCTGCAGGTGTCTGCAGCCGAAAGTGTTAGCAATTCTCCAGCTAAAAGCTGGGTGTTGCAGCTCTTGATATGGTGGAAATTCACCCCGGGAATTCGGCACCAATTTTTTTTTTAATTTTTTTTTATTAGAAGTATATAGAGATACAGTTGAGGGGGAAACATTATCAAAACATTAGCAATCAATGGATATAAACTTTGTTATACAGGGGGAAAGCCAGATCATGGATAACCACCTTGGGTTTTACTTGTTGCACTTTCCCCCAGAAGAACTCATGCATTAAATGGGTATCTCGCAGAGGAATGATGTCGGCTTCTGGGATGGTTTCCCCATCTTCCCAATCTCCAGACTCCTATGAGTTCTTCATATACCCTCCCCGCCTCCCCCTCCCTACACCTCTAAGTATCCTAGAAAGCCATCCCCCTATTACTCTGAAAGTCATTCAATTTGAAGTTTCTGGGTTCTTGTCTCATGAATTTGAAGAATAAAATCCATGGACCACCATGGAAGGAGAAGTAAAATGAGTAGGATCTATTTGGGAAGAAGAGCAGAGACTCTGCAAAGCGGAGGGGCACCTGGAAGCAGGACACCGTCTAATGGAGGTTAGGCCAGAGGTTATATTGATTTGGGGTATGAACATAATTAACATTCATTCAAAGTAGGCATTGAGAAATGCCCTCAACTCCATTGGTTAAAATATATGTAAAACAGGCATTGTAACTGGTCAGGAACACCATTGGTTAAAATCTATGTAAAGCAGGCATTGAAACTGGTCAAGAGCACCATTGGTTAAAATAAAAGGTGGCAAATACTTCTTAGTATCCACCTGTGACCACCCCCATCTCTTAGTCAGGGACTAGGGTGAACCTCAAGGTCTTTTTGCATTTGAAGGCCCTGAGCATGCCCTGTCAATCACTCTCTGCCTCTACCAGCTAGCTCTTGGATAGGGGCCCTCTGTCCTGACTACCTAGCCATTTCACTGTCTCTCCTAATCTGTCTCACAGCCACAGCCTACCTGCCTTCAGTTGCCAGTGAATCCCTATCAGGGGACTAACTCACTGATCGGGTTAAGGCTCTCCTAACCCAATCTCACCTCCATATTCCTGCGTTGAGACACACGAGCCTTTGAGGGTAACTCACATTCATATCCTAACAATTACATTGTCATTTCCATGTGCTAATGGCTCAACTATGGTCAGTCCTTGGCCGGCTGAATGCTGGGGTAGAGGTCCTTCTGGGAACAAGTGGCAGGTGTGAATTCTGAGATCCCATCACCAGCCTTGGTGGAGGCCTTTTCAACTTTCCTTTGGGATCAGGAGTCCTAAGGATGACTGCTGTCTACCTACAAAGAGAGGGCCTGGATTATTCCCCTGCACTGTAAACGGGCCCAGAGCTGCTTGGTGGATAGGGGTTTTGAAGCCCCTTCTCTCCTTGCTAAGCCTGTTTTTGTTTTGTTTTGCTTTTCTGTGCTCTGCAGGTATGTGTAAAATGGAGCTCTGGAGGAATCTGGCTTTCCAGAAGGGGGACAGCTCCGCACCTGATCAGGACACCCTTCCTCCAGCTCTGTGTGATCCTCTGATAGGCTTGGCTTTCACTCCTTTGAGGCATGAGTGTCCTCAGTCTCCAGAAGGCTCCCGTTATTAGAATCCAGAGTCAGTTGCCATCTACTGTCAATTTCCTCATTTAATCAAATCCTTATCACAGCCCCATAAAGCACTTATGACTACCAAGTCTTATGTACAAGACATCTGGAAATAGGTTCAGTGATGGGAGGTTGAATCCTGGTCCTAGGTGATTCGGAAGCATTTACACCGCGATGGTGCCTCTTGGCAGGCAGATGCAGTACAGCTCTGGACAAGAGCTCCATCCATCTGTGGCTGCAGTGTCCTTCCCCAGCCTACCTTCTGCAACCCTCACAAACTCCTGTGTGCTTTCTCCACGATCACAACTTAGTACTTACTGAGAGTATTTCCAAAGTTAGGAAAGCCATTCAAAGAAGGGTGACCATCACTATACGCATTTGTCTAGGAAGTTCTTGGGTGGCTAGTGCTATCTTTCCTTTTCAGGTGCTAGGGAACTTACCCTTGGGTAAGGGGGCCTCACTGAGCTATAAATGGTATAAGTTCATGTTTGTGCCTACCTGACTCACAGGTGCTTACTGCCAATCCCTCACTGTCATCTTACATAGGACAAACATGTGGTGTGTGATCTCTTACCTCTAAGTTTCCCTGCCTGAACCCTGTGATGGACACACATAGGAGTAGATGCACTTCCCATGGCCAGGTGGAACATGTCGGAGCTTTCTCTGCTGTCAGAGATGCTGAGATCATAGAGGTTCCACTCCCTGGAGTCGCCTGTGCTTCCTGCAGACATCTGCAGTGCTGATTGCAGATGAACAAGGATGTGGCTGGCTGAGGCCATCTATTCCGGGTCAGAGCTTCATCATGGCACAATGAGCTTTATGCTCAGTATAATCACAGTTGTACCATGAAAAATCCTTTAATGCTGCAGAGTCGATGGCGGTCAGAACAGCCTTGTCTGCCCTCATGAGAATTGATTGCTGCTCTCAGGTGCAAGGCAGTTCAGAGGAAACTTGGATGTGGACCAATGATTTCTTCACATCATAATCCTTAAATCACAGAAGGCTATTTCCAGATGTTAACATGTGCGCTAGTGAGGGGCTTCTGTGTTTCACTGAAGCCTATGGAGAGTTTTATTTATTGATTTTGTTGTTAAAAGATCCTGGTAGCTCAGGTTCTTGCCACTCTTGCCCTTCCTCTGAGTTCAGCCTCCCAGCTACCATAGTTCCCCAGGACTCTAAAAACTCAGCTACAGACACCACCACCCTTCAATTGATGACCCAAGGCTGACCACGTATATTCCTGAGTTTTTCTTCATTGCTTTTGAGTTCCCAGCTTTGTTTTGCCTCTAAGTCTTTGGTTTTTGGAGACCCATGGAGATGTTCTTCCATTATCCTGGATTTGACTTGCACACACTTGATTTCAGCTTCTTGCCTGACCTTCCTGCTTGTCAACAATCCTTAGTTAGAAGCTGGCAGTGCCCTGTAAATATATACTTTGCAAAACGCTGCTGCTGATGGCATGATCACTTGTTCCTGCTGTATGGGTAAGCTTCATGGGGTGAGGTTTTAATCCATTTCTGCTGCATGGGTATTAATTCCCTTTGCCTTCTTAATTATCTTCCACTTTTCATTCTATGGAGGAGCCTTAGCTGGGATTAAAGGAAGGGGATTTTGCATTTGTTTTGATCAGTCAGGGGCTTGCATGCCATCTTTTGCCACAAATGCCCTACAGGAGTTGTAGCATATGTTTTTTAAAACAGAGACATCTGAGGCCCACCTCTAACTTGTCACTCTCAGGAGATGGACATTAATTAGTCAGGATTCTTTTTGATTGTTATGTAGAGGAAACTTAGCTGAAACCCACATTAGCAAAGAGGTAATACGTTGACTCATGTTACTGAAAAGTTCACAGCTATGATTCAGGCTTAACTCAGTCCAGGGACCCAAGATAACTCTGTCTGGCCTCAATTCATCTTTTTCATCATGCATTTCTTTATCTTTTGACTCTTTGTTGCTTTCTTTCTCATTTTTCAGATGGACACTTCCAGGTAGGAGGGGGAAAACAGCCACTAGCTCACCCACATTTAATTTCCCAGATCTTCCCAATTCTAGCATAGTTCTCTCTCTCCCTCTCTCTCTCTCTCTCTCTCTCTCTCCCCCGTCTCTCTGATTGGTCCTGCCTGGGTGATATATCTATCCCTGGAGCTATCACGTGTTCAAAACAATTGATTACTATAATTTGTTTAGTTTTGAATATCTTATTCTGGGTAAGTTATAAAAATAAGAGTTTTATTTTGGCTCATAGTTCTGATCCGAGGTCAAGGGGCTGTATCTGGTGATGTGCTTCTCCCTAGCAGAGTCCTGAAGTGACATATATAGAGCATCACATGATAAGATACAGGAAGCACCCATGGGTGTATATCTTCTGTCTCTCTTGCTCTCCTTATAAATCCACTAGGATGCAATCATGGTGACTCCCTTCCAATCACCTTGTCGAACCCTAATCACATGCCAAAGGCCCTGCTTTCTAAGCACCATAGTCAGATGAAGTTTCTAGCCTCTTTATGCTTTACAGTTGGGATTAAAGAGCAACATGAGTTTCAGGAGGGACAAATTGTATTTCAACCATAGCACTGGGTCACTAGGCCACTGTGGCAATCATGGGGAGGGTTTATAATAATAAAATAATTACAGAAATAATAATAACAATGATAATAATAAAAAGGAACCCAGAGAGTAGTATTCCTGGAGAGCTATCAGCAATGATAGCCACAGTCTCAGGATGGCAGGCAAACCAGTCCACCCACTATGGTGGAGGGCGGGTAGCTCATAAAGAACAGGTGCCCTTCACTCAATCAGGTACACTTCCTGCTTATCTGGAGCTTTTCTCAGTAATTTATTTAGTCAGTAAAATGATGAGTTTATATGCAACACAGTCAGCCATGCTCTTTGCTACAGAATGCGTAGAATAAGGAATACTACATTTTTAGCCCCTGATGATCCTGATTGACCATATCAGCCTCTCTGCTGAGGTTAACAAAGAAAAATCAGGCAACTTGATTCTAATTTTTTTTTTTTTATCAAATTTCCTAGGACACCTTACACCCTCTGCTCTCATCATTAGCACTTTCATTAAGGGAGAGAACTGAGTACATGGGTTTCTTTAATATAGGATATGAACAGGCTTAATCTCTGTGTTTAAAAAGATGACCTTATGTTTAGAGAATTTGCAATCATACACATTAGCTACTCCTAAGAAATGAAAAACAAAAACAAAAACAAAACAAAACAAAGAAAACAGTAGGGTAGTTGGCCTCAAGCAGGAAAATACAGGCAAATTGGCACAGAGTGCCAGGAAGCCACTTCATGTGAATCTCAACATTGCTTCACAGACGGTCTCTTAGCCTGATGCATTCATTATAGGTGTGATTTTTCCACCTGGGTCCCCACTGAACTGTACCATCACTTAAGTGGTTTCTTCTCTACCTCCTTAAAAGGAAAATATAAAGACCCTCCCAAATAACCTGCTGTAGAGCTAGCTGTAGTTTTTTTGGGCAAGTATACCAAAGAATTCATCCTTATGCTCCGAATAAGACACTCATGAGTTTACATCAAGCTGTATACAGACAATTGGTTGCTTTTTTAAAAATGTCAATTTACTTCCCAGTGCTGATACCTAATTGAATCCAAAGCACAGATATGGATCATCAGCACATGATGTCAAGGACAACAAGAGCCGATGTGCAGAACCGAAGCTCAAGGTGGCTGTGAAAACAAGCAAATCCATAACTCATATTTTGTGTACTTCTCATTTCAACTACCAAACTATATCTATTTCTTCCTTTTCTTTATGTTAATATTCCACTAATCAACAATCTTGATGCATTAGACAATAAGGACAACATTGCTTGTAGATGCTCCAGTTTGCCTTAACTGTCACCTAGAAGGCTGAAATACATAAAAAAATAACGTGCAGAGTGGACAGAGAGAGCTAGAGGGCTTTTGGTTGAGAATTGCTTTCATGGTGTGCATGTGTGCACATGTGTGTGTACAGTATTATTTCTAACAAGACATTTACAGGCTGATAGGGCTCTCAATGGTTGTAACAGAGTAATTAATGGTTTGCTGTTTGTCTTGTGCAAGGGAAAATTGTTCTTATGCCACTGCATTGGAAGGGGCTGTCCCAGTGACTGTGCATATGTTAAAGAAGATAGGGACACTTTTTGATGGACAATAGCTTGATGGAAAGTCCTTGTCTATCTTTCTGACTATGTCATTTCCAGTGAGTCAAATCTAAAAAATTAACCAGGACAAGCCAAATTTCACATTTTTTTCTGATTTTTCCCCATCTTTTTTTTAATTGTTGTATTATGGTTATACATAATGAAGGGGTTTGTTATTATGTATTCATATATGCACACAATATAACAATATAATTTGGCCAATATCCTTCCCAAGCATTTCTTCAACCCTCACCTCCTCCTACCCCCTGGCCCCTTTCTTCTAATGATCTCCTTTTGATTTTTTTTTTTTACTTTTCCAGATTTTATTAATTATATATTAGAGGTGCAAAATGTATAATATATTTTACCTTTTTTTTTTAATAAAGAGAAAGGGACAGTGAGAGGGAAAGAGAGAATCAGTGTTATTTAGTTTTTCATATGGCTTTCATTGCTCCAACACTTCATTGTGTACATGGTACTGGGGTTTGAACTCAGGTCCTTGCATGTGCCAGGCAAGTGCCATAACCACTGAGCCACCACTGAAGTCCCATTTTACTTTATTTTTAAATTGGTGCAACATAGTTTTACATAGTGAAGGGATTAGTTGTTACACATTCATATATTTGCACTTAATGACAATGTAACTTGAACCCAATCCTTACCCAGGATCCCCCTCTGCACCCAACCCCAGTTTCTTAACTTGCTACATTCTCCCCAGTTACAGATATTAATGTATATATTCAAATATATATTTTTTAAAATTTCCTAGCTTTAAATGCCTGTGTGAGTATTATTTAGTTTTTCAGAGGATAAAAATATATCATAGAGTATATATAGCCCCCCTTTTCCCTCCCCATCCTTGCCTGCTCCATGCTCCCCTTACCCCACTCCCTGCTTCCTAACTTGACTTCCCCCAGATGATTTGTAATTCTGACTTTCGCGAGTCTATTTTATAAACTTGACTATCTTTTACCCTATCCTTAGTTTTACTCTAGCTTCCACATATGAAAGAAAACATTCAACCTTTGAGTCTGAGTTTGACTTATTTCAATCAGCATGATTTTTTTCCCATTTCCATCAATTTACCCCAAAGGCCATGATTTGATTATTTTTATAGCTGAGTAGAATTCCATTGTGTGTGTGAATTCCATATATATATATATTATATATATATATATATATACATATATATATATATATATATATAATAACTGTGAATCCATAAACTGGATTCATTCATCCAATGAATGGCATCTGGGTTGACATCATGATTTAGCTATTGTGATGGAGAGAAAAGGAGAGAGGGAGAGAGAAAGAGAATCAACTTTATTTAGCTTGTCACCTGGCCCTTGTTTCTGGGACACTTAGTTGTGTATGTGGTGCTGGGGTTTGAACACTGGTCCTTGCACATGTCATGCAAGCATTTCAACTGCTGAACCATCACTCCAGCCCTGCATTCCATTCTTTTTAATAGCTGAGTAGAACTCCATTGTATACCACAGTTTATGGAACCATTCATCCAGCGAAGGGCATCTTGGTTGATTCCATAATTTAGCTTTTGTGAATTGTGCTGCCTTTTTAAGTCCTGATGTAGCTGTGCCACTATAATACGCTGATTTTATATCTTCTGGGAAAACATCCAGGAATGGAATAGCTGCGTCATGCAGTGGTTCCATCCATAATTTTTTGAGGAGTCTCCATACCGCTTTCCAGAGTGGCTGTACTAGTCTGAAGTCCCACCAACAGTGTACAAGTGTTCTTTTCTCCCCACAACCTCTCCAACATCTGCTGTTGTTTGTATTCTTCATCTTTGCCATTCTGATTGTAGTGAAGTGGAATTTTAGTGTAGTTTGATTTGCATTTCTTTGATTGCTAGAGATGTTGAACATTTTTTTCATATATTTATTGGCCTTCTGTTTAGTTCGTTAGCCCAATTTATTGATTAGATTGAATGTGTTTTTGATATTAAGTTTTTTGAGTTCTTTGTACCTTCTGAATATTAGCCCACTGTCAGAGTAGTACTGGCCATTATATTCACCTATTCTGTAAACTCTCTCTTCACATTCTTGATTAATTCCTTGGCTGTGCAGAAGCTTTTTAGTTTAATGGCATCCCACTTATAGACTCTTGGTTTTAATTCTTATGCTATGGGAGTCTTATTGAGGAAGTCAGTGTCTAACACTATATGGTGGAGTATTGATTCTATTTTTTCATGTAATAGTTGTAGGGCTGCTTTTTAAATTTCTAGGTTCTTGATTTAATTTTTCTGAAGAGTGACATACAATGATCTAATTTCTTTTTTCTGTGTATGGCTGTCCAGCTTATCCAGCATCATTTGTTGAATAGGCTGTCATTCCTCCAAATTATATTTTTGCCCACTTTGTCAAATATCAGGTGGTTAAAGATTTGTAGATTTGTCTCCATGTCTTCTCTTCTGTTCCATTGATCTTCATGTCTGTTTTGATAATAATACCATACTGTTTTTGTTTGTACAGCTCTATCATTTCAGGTGAGGTATTGTGATAATTCCTGTTTTTTAATTTTTTTTTTTTTGCTTAGAAGTACTTTGTGTATTCTGGTTTACTATTGTTCCAAATGAATTTGATAATTGATTTTTCTATATCTGTGATGAATGAAATTGGTATTGTGATGGGGATTGTGTATAGGGCTTTCAGCAGAATGGCCATTTTAATTGTGTTCATTCTGCCTATCCAAGAACATGGGATGTCTTTCCATCTTTTCAGGTCTTCTTCAATATCTTTCTTCAATGTTCTATAATTTTCTTGTTGAATTCTTTCACTTCTTTTTAAATTAATTCCAAGTATTTTATTTTTAAGGTTATTGAAAATGGATTGATTTCCTGATTTCGTCTTCAGCCAAATCACATTTGGAAAATAGAAAAGATATTGATTGATGGGTTAATCTTGTATACTGAAACTTCACTAAATTAATTTATAAACTCTAAAAGTCTTCTGGTGGAATTTTTTTGGGGGGACATCCTCTAAGTATTGAATTCTAGGATCAGCAAATAGAGATAGTTTGACTTCCTCTCTTCTTATTCATATCCATTTGATTTCCTTCTCTTGCCTGACTGCTCTGGCCAGGTATTTGAGGACTATATTGAATAGAAGTGGTGAGAGTGTATAGCTTTGTCTCATTGAAGAATTTAGTGGGAATGCTTTCAGGTTTTTCTCCATTTAATATAATGTTAGCTGTGTGTTTGTCATAAATGGCCTTTACAAGTTTGGGCAACTTCCTTTGATTCCTAACTTCTATAGTGTTTTGGACATGAATCAATATTGGATTTTATTAAAGGTCTTTTCTGCA
>PVKS010047954.1:0-12618 GCA_004027875.1 Aplodontia rufa | reverse complement strand
AGTGGATACAAAAACTTTGGTACATATATACAATGGAATACTACTCGGCCATTAGAGAGGACGATATTATGGCTTTTGATATCAAATGGATGGAGATGGAAAGAATTGTGCTAAGTGAAGTATCCCAATCTCAGAGACTCAAGGGCCGAATGGTTTCTCTCATCTGTGGAAGCTAGAATACATTGGGAAGCAGTATATTAGATGGCTAACCTAACAATAACTTCAAATTGTGTGATTCTCAGCGTAATAGGATGATGGCTCCCTAGGATACTTGGAGGCGTAGGGAGGGGGATGTGGTGGGGAGAGGGTATTTGAAGAACTCCTAGGAGACTGGAGAGTGGGAATATGGGGGAACCTTCTCAGAAGCAGATGTCATTCCTCCACGAGATATCCATTTAACGCAACAGTTCTTCTGGGGGAAACTGCAACAAGTGAAACCCAAGGTGGTCCTCCATGTTTTGGCATTACCCTGGATAACAAAGTATATATACATTGGTTATTGATGGTTTGATAATGTTTTCCTCTCAATTGTATCTCTATATACTCTTAATAAAAAAAAATAATATGCAAAAACATTAATGGTCATCTACAAAGATTCCATTGGCCTACGGTGGTTAGTGCCACCAAAGAGAGAAATGGCTACAACCTAACATTTGTCACAAGCCATCCCAATTGAATGCCGAGACCATTTCAGTAAGAAAACATTGAAAGTATTAAACAAGCCACATGTTCCAAAAAATGTTTTGCACATCCTCAATAAAGAGGAGCCCACCAAATGATATCACCTGACTTGTAGTTTGAAAGATGACCAAATGGCAAAAAATCTCCGACATAAACTTCACCTCTTTTGTTTTATATGTTTTGTTTTCAGAATCACCATTTCTGATGATGGAAATCTCAGAATTGTCAACGTGACTAAATCAGATGCTGGAAGTTACACCTGCATAGCCACTAACCATTTTGGAACTGCTAGCAGTACCGGAAACTTGGTAGTGAAAGGTAATGACTTACCCCAGACTCAGATATGTGTCCTCATTTCTAATGTAATCTATATATGGGGCATTGTTCATATTAATGAGTACAGATATCCCTGTGTTGCTAGATTAATTCATCTTGGCAAACATGCTCTGATTAATACTTCTGCAAGAACTGTTCTTGAAGAATGTGATTGAAAGGCTATCTCATTTCAGAATCATCCAGTACAGGTTGGAGAATTACAGCCATTGTAGCTATTATAGTATTGTAACTAATGTTATCTTCAATCCTTTAATTAAATTGCTCTCAAGTCTCTCTAGATTTGAAATTCGTGTCTAGGAACACTGTGCTAACAAATTAAAACCCATGACTCAAGTGCTATTTTTAGTAGACATTATTTAAACAGTGACATTGGTGATTTTTAAGAGCTGTCCTGGTTTTGGGGAGATGGGGGTGCAGCTCCTCACGCTAACCACGGGTGTAGATCACCTCTGTGCTGGGCTTAAGTCACTGCCAAACCTGTCAGTTCTAAGGAAATCAACACTTCCCATGTACCTTAGTCTGGGCGCTTCATGTTCTGTGACAGAGACCTTTGTGCTCTGAGTAGAGCACATGATGTGAAACTGTCCCAGCACCAGGTAGATGGTGGGGGTGCTAAGAAATGAGCGTGAAGGGAAAGATCTTTATTTATGTTTCTTTTGCTTCTGAGTCACTGACTATCTTGTCAGTCATGAGATTTTTTTTTATTAAAAGGACAGAGACAATGAGAGAGAAAGAGAGAACCAATTTTATTTAGCTTTTCACGTGGCTTTCATTGCTCCGTCACTTAGTTGCGTACATGGTGCTGGGGTTTGAACCCAGGTCCTCATGCATGCCAGGCAAGCGCTCTACTGCTGAGCCACCGCTCCAGCCTCCAGTCATGAGATTTTTGAGTTGAAGGAATCTCTCTGCTGCTTTGACTGAAGAGGATGACATTCTGGTGGGTGACTTTCTCTTGGACACCAAGAGCACAAGGGGGACTTGAACCCAGGAATCCCAGTTCTGAGTTGTCATTGGTCCTTTTTCTTTTCTAGATTTTTTATTGGTGCATTATAGTTGTACGTAATGGTGGGATCTGCTATTTGTAATACACACAATGTAACCATAGAATTTGGCCAATGGGAAATTTTTTAACTTTACCTATTTCTGTGTGATGGCTATAGACGGTAGAATCATATTATTTCTTTCTGGGCCATTTGTAGCTCCCTGTGTGAAGTGAGATAGCCTAAAGTTAATAATAATATTCAAGAACAAAGTTAACCTCAATTCGCATTTAACCAAGGAGGCTAAAAATCACCTAATTGTGTATTTCAGGGTCATTGAAAGCTAGGAATTTACTACTCTTTTGGGAAGTCTTATAGCATGAACATAGTTGTCTACACAACTAGAAAACTAAAAAGTCCAAGAATTAGAAGTAACTCCATATTTAGATGGACTCCATCCATTTCAGTTCCTTAACTTTTCCCTCAGAGCAATCCCACCAGCATATAACTGATTCTATAGTCACTCTGTGTCACAGGGCAAAGGTAAAAGAGGTTAGCTAATGTTTATAAAATAGTTCCAGCTTGAATTCTTTGGGAATAAATAGCTGTCTCACTTAACCAAAGGAAATTTAGTGATCCAGTAGCAGAAAAGAGACCCCGTGCTTTCAGAAGTGAATGTGGTAGAGCTGGGACCTCTTAGAGATTATTTGCCCATTCCACAGATGTAAGAGAATACTTGGGAGCAGTCTTCAAACCTGATTAAGCATTAGGGATTGGCACCATCTGGTTTTAATCTTATTTCTCTCACTTATTATCTCCTCTGTGACCTTGGGCAAGGTTAGTAGTCTATGTGGGAATTATGGCAGTGCCAGTCTCATATAGTGAGGCTGGGATAATCCATTCAGCATCTGGGAAACATTAGTAATTGCTAATTGCTTTAGTGTTATCTTTATTTATCATAGAATAAAATTGTTATCTTTATTTATATTAGAAAAAATGGCTATGCACACAATCTAAATGTCTTAGTGAACAGTTATGAAGTTTTTACCCCAGGAGAATAATTAACAATGACAACTGAGGTTATCACAAAGAAATGACTAAGAGTTTGAAAGTTATAAACACCTCAACAGACACTGATGCCCTTCTGGATTGTGAAGTGTCGTGTTCTCGCAGATAGGAACAAGTTTCATACTGAATTTGATTATCATGCTTCTTATAAGAATTCCTTGGCTCTCAAGAAAGGTTACAAAGAGGAAAGATGTCCGTGTCCCTTCAGAGTTCATATCCCAGATTCCAGCAGCCCCAGGGCAAAACCATCCCCAAGAGCCGTACAGGTGCCTGCTGCCCATCTCCTACTGAAGACAGCGCAAAGCTTACAGATGGGCCAGGGATGAAACAGGGAAGGGCTCTCCCATTTTTTTGGTATGGATATAAGTATTGCTGAGATAATAGCTTCTACCTATTTCTAACAAGCTAAATAATTTATTTCTTGCCTACTAGTAAAATGCAAACATTAATTCCCAAAGAATAGTCTTAGGCAGTTCTCAGTTAGGCTTTGTATCTTCGTAATTATTTGTTTCTTGCCATATGTATTAGGAAAACACTACTTTTCCATTCATGGCCATGATAAAATTACCTTTTAAGGTATATTTAATTAGGGTCTGGAAAGGTGGCTAAATGGTAGAGTGCTTGTCTGGCATGGGTGAGGACTTGAATTCAATCCCCAGCACCACGTATGCAAATCAATAAAGAATAAACAAAAATCAGATGAGAAAAATCAACTCTCTCTCTTTAAAATAAACTTAGGGGGTTGGGGATTTAGCTCAGTGGCAAAGCACTTGTCTAGTGCGCGCAAGGCCCCGAGTTTGGTCCTCAGCCCTGAAAAAAAAAAGTTAGATATTTAATTAAAGGGGAAAACGTGAGTGTGTCTACAGAGAACTATTAAATAAGAGAAAATGAAAAAATGGTAAAGAGGTATGCTAATGACTAAAGGTCTCTTTAGTGGACTTATGGAAAGGATTTAAAAGGACATGTGACAAAATTAAAATGTCCTGCCTGGGGTGGGCACAGGTTTTGCCAAGGTGTATGGACACTAAAAACTGAAACTTTATTGAGAGGGACAGTGAGAGAGAGAGAGAGAGAGAGAGAATCAATTTTATTTAGTTTCTCACGTGGCTTTCATTGCTCTGACACTTACTTGTGTACGTGGTGCTGGAGTTTGAACTTGTGTACTCGAGTGTGCCGGACAAGAGCTGTAATCACTGAGCCACTGCTCTAGCCCAAAACTGAAATCTTCTAAATAATGCAAAAAGGGGGTCGGGGGGACTTAGGAAGGGGAGAGGCTGGTGGAACTAGGAAAGAAGGCAGAGAGGTCCAGGTGTGAGCCACAAGGTCAAGGTATGCTGTGCCTGGGAGCCCTGTGGCCGTGCAGGGTTCATTTGCTGCAAAGTTGAGCTCCCTGCTGGCCCTCACCTGTCCTCCGTGTCTCCACAGAGGCCTTCTGACTCTGCATTAGTCTCTTAGGCAAGTGGAGGAAGAAAAGATAAGAGAGCTTTATCTAGCCAATATGTTCGCAGAAGTTAACAATCCTGTTACTTTGAGAAAGGTCAGAAGAGATTCAGGCACCCATCTGTATCCCTGGGTCCTTCTGCCTCCCATTAGCATTAATGGGAAGTACGTGTGGGTGCCAAGGGGACAGCCACTCGGCAAGGTTTCTGAGAAGGACATTAACATAAACTGAGAAATACAATTGAGAAATCTGCTCCATAAAGCACAATAAAAGCAGAGAAAACCAATCTGAACTCCCCATGAACTGTACCAAGTACAGAATTGCACATCAAAATACTTGAGCCCTGTACCTTTAACGCAAATGTAGCAACTTAGCCTGAAATATGACAGAATGCTGAATTTTAATTCAATTTTGAGATCTACAAAGGGACTAATTTATCAGAGAAGGTGTTCTTTAACCTTAAATGTGCTCCTATCTGTTTTTGATCTCCTCCTATGTCAGGGATTAGAGCACTGGGGAGCTCAGACCTCAGAACACATCTTTTCTAACCTTTTGACGATAATTCTGTCATTAGCCACACTTTTAAAATCCAGTTCTCTTCACCACCCAGGCCCTCTTGTTTTGGAGAGAAGCTGAATATAGCATAAAGCACCTGGTCAGCAAATAGAGGAGCAGCAGGAGGGGACACATCCACTGTCCCAGACACAGGAGGCTTAAAATAAATCTCTGGCAAGTTAAGAACTGAACAGATAAATATTCAGAATATGCATGCGCAGGCTTCCAAACTGCACAATTCTAACAGGTGCCCAGGGGGCTCCTGATTATCCTGCCATCATCTGAATTTCTAAATTTTACTGATTTCATTCTTCAAGCTAGTTAAAGTATATTTGGAATTCGGTTTGCTGCATAATTCCAGGCAAGAAACGTTCTCAAGTCAGACTCCCTGCCAAAAAAAAAGTCCTCCCAGAGAGCCTCACATTTTGCCTTTAAGCAAAAATGTGCTGTAACAATTGTCAGTGTGGTTAAAAACCCTAAGCGGGGCAGGCCTCTTTTACAGGCAGCATTGGACCCCCAATTCACTAAAGCATGCTGTTTTGCATAGCAGACTGTTGGCTGCACAGGGTTTAAATGACAATTATTTTCAAGTAGCCTAGGGAAGAGCAACCCTGAGTGTTTATCTGGGGTGTAGATTCACAAGCTAACCGCAATAAGAGTAACCCCAGCTTCTGTTGATCACCTCCAGGGCTCAGAATGTGTTGCCAGGCTTTAAGCTGTGATGTGATTACCTTGCCTATCTTGTTGAACAACCTCCGAAGTGACCTTGCAGAACTCTGTGGCTGGTGGTCTCAGTCTACTATTACCTTGTTTTGTGGTGGTGGCGGTGGTGGTACTACGGACTGAACCCAGAATTGCTTTACCACTGAGCCACATTCCCTTTTGCAACAGGGCTTTACTAAGTTGCTTAGGGTCTCGATAAGTTACCAAGACCAGCCTCAAATGTGTGATCCTCCTGCCTCTGCCTCCCAAGTCACTGGATTTACAGGTATGCACTACCACACCTGGCTCATGCTACACTTCAAAAGCTGTCCTACATCAAAGAATTTTGCATGTATTTCCCAGCGAGTGAAACTTTGGCAGCATGGTTAATAGGACTGCAAAACTCATTGGATTATCTCATCATATAAATGCACATATTTAGAGATGAGGACTGGGAAAAAACTGCATCTGAAATCTACACTCCAGTTAATCCTAATGAGCACTGTAGTTTGAGAACATTGCAGAAATTTGCAAACTATGGTGCTGTGGGTCATAACCTTCTAGCTGCCTGCTCTAAAAGGTAAGAATAGCTTTCACATGCTTAAAACAGTTGGGGAAAAAAGTCAAAAGAACAATAATGTTGCCGGGCACAGCGATGCACCCGTAACCCCCATGACTTGGGAGGCTGAGGCAGGAAGATCACAAGTTTAATACCAGTCTGGGCAACTTAGCCAGACTTTATCTCAGGATGAAATAAAAGTGGCTGGGGGTGTGGCTCTGTAGTAAAGGGCCACTGGGTTCAACCCTAATATAGAAGAAAAAAAGTAATAATAATTTTGAACTTGTGAAAATATTATGAAATTCATCTTCCGGTGTCCATAAAGGAAGTTTTGTTAGAACCCAGCCAGGTCTTTTGCCTGCATGTTGTGTGTTTGCTTTTGTCCTTTCTAACAGTGGAGTGGGTATAGCAGATGCTGTAATATGTAAGTATTTGCATCATATATTAACTTTGCTTCTTGACCTTCAAAGACTTAAATATTTACTATTCATCCATTTACAGAAAAAAAAAAACCACTGGTTCTTTCTCTTTTTTTAAAAGTGAGAGAGAGAAAGAGAGAATCAATTTTATTTAGTTTTCCATCTGGCCTTTGTTTCTCTGACACTTAGTTGTGCACGTGGTGCTGGGGTTCGAACCTGGGTCCTTGCACAAGCCAGGCAATCATTCCAACTGTTGAGCCGGTGCTCCAACTCTGATCCTTTCTTTTGATAACTTTTTCTCTTTCTTAGACAGATCTTCAAAATTCAGCCCAAGGCAGAGTGTTGTAGCAGGCTGTCCAAGACTTCTATTGCATCTCTTGCTCAAGTCTCATGCTAGAAATGTTCACACCTTGCTGAGTCTAAGGACTAGCCAAGGTTGCTGGAGAGATTTCTTTCCTGGATCTAAGCCTCACCCCAGTAGCAAAGGGGTTGATCTTAGAAGGTGGATAGAAGATGAATATTCAGAGTGAGGCAATAGATGATTAAGTGAAAGAGAAAGGAAAGATAAGTTGTTCTTACAAATCCCTGAAAAAAATGTACTTTTTTACATTGGTGTGATTCTCTGGGATTTGAGCAGGCCTTACATGACTAGGCCAGGGAGGTCTTAAATCATGAAGTACACTGTTGTGGGGTGGATATGAGGTGCCCACAGAAGCAGGAATGTTCAGAGGGGAGATGATTAGGTTATGGTTATTCAGACCTCATCGGTCCATCCTAGTTTGAATGAATTGATGGGTGACCATAAGCAGGGTCTTATCGGTCACTGGGGTGTGCCCTGGAAGGGTTCCTCTTCCCTGCAGCCCCTTCCCTCTGCTCGCCCTCTCTCTGCTTCCTGGCCACTATGAATGGAGCCTCGCTGCTCACCACTCCCTTCCACCATGATGTCCTGCCCCATTGAGCACCCAGAGCATGAACTGTTCCTCCTGTAAGTTGTTCTTTTTTTGGTACTTTGGTCACAGCAGTGCAAAGCTGACTAAAACACTCACACACACCCCGGGGACGGGGGTTCTGGACCCCACTCCCGTCTGGAACCTTCCATCTCCAGCCTTCTCTCAGGTAATCTGTTACACCTTTTCCTAACTCTTCTCAGCCCGCACGCTGTTCTTTTCTGATGCAATGTTCTTTTCTTTTGAAACTGGCCTTCATAAAAATCTTCCCTAATTATATACGGTTGTTGAAAGAGGTTTTCTGTTGTTGTTCATCTATTTACATTTTTTATTCAAAACACAGAATTACTTTTACAGTAAGAAAAAAGTTATTTGTACTATAAATGGCTATGGTAGAAAAGAGGTCCTCTGCAGTTCTTACGCAAGACCCCATACAGTGGGTTTTTTTTCTTTTTTTTATTTGTTTAGCATAGTCTTACATGTTGGAGGGAATCGCTGTTACACATTCATGCATACATGGATATTGACAAAGTAAGTTAGGGCCAGCCTAGTCCAGGGTCTCCCCCCTTCATCCATTCCCCAAACTCATATCTCCTCTCTAATACCCCCCTACTATAGATAGAAATGAGCATATACATGTATATTAATTATTGGAATTTCTGGGTTTCTCTACCTGACTGAGTATAGCTTAGCTTCTCATGGGAGTCAAGCGTTCCCCCCTTATCCCTCCCTTCCTTTCTCTCTCCCTCCTTTTCCCCCCACCTTGATAGCTGTGGTTCCCCCAGCTTATGTGGAATTTCAACTTCAGTGGATTTATTACTTTAACTTACTAACTCTCATCCGATCGTAGGTTTTACTCTACCTTCCACATACGAGAGAAGGCATTTGGCCCTTAAGTCTGGGTTATTTCACTCAGCATGATTTTTCCCAATTCCATCCATTTAGCTGCAAATGCATGATATTGTTCTCATAGCAGAGAAAACTCCATTGTGTGTGTGTGTGTGTGTGTGTGTGTGTGTGTACCACAGTTTTTTAATCCATTCATCCTGCAAGAGACTTGTGGGTTGGTTCCATAGTTTAGCTATTGTAAATTGAGCTGCTTATAAGCATTGACCCATACAGTCTTAACAAGAAATCATTTTGCTTACCTATTCTTCAACCCTGCAAGCTAAAGATGTCCCTGTGCATTACTGCATGCTTAATTGATTCCTTCATTGCCAAAAGTAATGTTTGTGGTCCATCCCATTCAAAGTTTATTTACATTTAGAAGAAAAGATTCCCTCTAATACCCATTAGTCAAGAGAAAGGAAACTTTCTTACCAGCACCAAAAGTGTCTATAGCATTACTCTTGCGCACCGTATAAAATTATTCTTCTATGTTAACTAAATATGACATTGAGAAATGGCAACCTTTCCATGCATAGCGTGATGGACACCATGATGTAGAGACTTTTCAGTTGGAACCATATTTGGAAGATAAGTTTAAAGCAGTGCACATCTTATATGTAAAATTATTCAAGAATTTATCCATATTTGACTAGGGATCAATCAGAAGTCAGGAACCAGCAATGACGTTTGGCTGCTAACACACAACGAAAGCTTTTAACATTGAGTCCTTAGAATGCATTTTGACCTAATTAGATGTCTTCCACTGGAACCAATTATTTCTAGGCAATAATTAACGCTCTTTCTAATAGGATTAATGCAAAGTCTGACCCAAGGTTTCTAGAGTAGAAAGCAAGTTTGTTATTAGAAGTGTTAAATGCTAAATATCATAGATCCTTCTGGAGAAGGATGGTGGCCAGAATGTGGCAGTTCCAGATCCCTCTCAGTCTGAAATCTGCCATACTGAATTGACAACAACTCAAATCGGAAGATCCTAAATAAGGGGTAGGTAATTATGCCCCACGTCCTGCCTGTGTTTGCAAAGCTTGTCATACCTAAAATCTGATGAAACAGGGCATAAGGATTTCCCCTGATATTCTCATGGACACTTGTAAGAGCCACATAGATTTAGCAAATACTTTGCCATTAGCAAAATCAATCACGGATAGAAGGATTTCCCTTTTTCCACATCTTCCTAGCTGGGTGTGATGACGCACACCTGTAATCCCAGGAACTCAGGGGGCTGAGGCAGGAGGATTGAAGGTTCAAACCCAGCCTCAACAACTTATCAAGGCCCTGAGCCACTTAGCAAGAGTCTGACTCAAAATAGAAAATAAAAAGGGCTGCGAATGTGGCTCAGTGATTAAGCACTTCTGAATTCAATTCCCAGTACCAAAAACTAAAATAAGAAGAAAAAAGGCAACTTACTTTTGCAGCGCTGAGGTCAGAATTTATAAAGACTATGTACCATGTCAGTCTGCCCTGGCTCCATTCTGCATATCACCTCCATCCTCTGTGTAGAGAGAATTCTTTATCCCTTCACTTGTATTTCTCTGTGCCAACTCTGTCCTTTCCTAGGAAGCATCTATGCTGAAGACCGCATACATGTTCTTGCTTTTGGTCCAAAAGACCCACTGTGGGTCAAAAAGTTTTTAAAGAAACATCAACCTCACTGCTAGTTATCGGTAAGATGCAAATTAACCACCAGGGTGATCCAATTCATTTGCATACAAGATTGGCAAAAGAGTAACATCTAGCAATGTGGACAAAAAATGTTCTCACACACTCTGAGGAGAGTCACAAATTGGAACAGACACCATGGAGAACAAGTACAACTGGAAAAGTCCAGTCTCAGTTACCCAGAAGTTCTATTTCCAACACTCACCCTAGATGAAGCTACACATACTCCAAGTCAGACTCTAGATTTGCAAAGATGTTCATTGTGGTGTTGTTCATAATGGAAAAAACACACAAGCAAATTAAAGAACAGTACGTATGGTATTAGTTAATGGATATGCTATGGTTAAATATAAAATTAGTAATATAGAATAATATCATGTAACTTTTAAGCACATGTGCAACATAAATACATGCTCAAAGGGAAGGGTGTGTAGTGAGACTATGTGAAGGCTTTAGCTATGTTGATGGTAATATATTTGCATACATTTTTAAACATGCATCCGTATGAGAAAAAGACACATTAAAATGAGCTGCCAAGTGCTAATGCCAGAAGTGGGCATATGAGCATTGGTAAATTTTTGTTGTAATTTTATATGCATACATGAAAAAGAAAAGCTCAGATCAGGATTCCATATAGTCATGAATTAAATGGAATCAGGTAAAATCATCTAGATAGTAGATCAGACTTCCTGTTTATCTCCCAGGTCATGCAAATAGAAACAATCTTCATCCTTGTGATATTTAACCTGTTCATTCCAGATACTTTCTTTGAAAAAGCCAAACTCTATTATAGAATGAAATAACGTTTTTTCCCTAATGAAGACTCACCACTCAGAATAAACAACACAAACAAAAAGGCAAACAGAAAATATGAATCTATAGCTTCATTAAATGCAAAGCACATAATTAATTTCTTCTCAGGCCATTCAAGGAGACTTGCGTTGTACCGATTCTGTTTAATTGAACTTATTACCACAAGCAGATAAGAAGAAGTATATTGAAGATATCCATCTGGCTGGTGTTGAAGACCTCCCATGTTTCATTCTTCGTGGCTGTCCTCGGCCATACTAATTGCCTCGTTCCAGCTATTTTATAATCAGTAGGATTTAGCGAAGAATGTGATAAAATCCTTACTAGTGCGGAAATTGGTATTAAAAAGCATAGATCTCTGACCTACCTCTGCTGCCACTTCTACACACATCCTCAGCATTATTAAAGTTATACATTTTTAAATGCATACATAAAAATCCATCTCGTTCTCATCTCTTTTTGGCTACATCTGTCAACTAATGTCTGTCATCCTGCCGTAGAGCTATTCCCCCTCCAAAAGAAACGGTTTCTGTTGAGCTTTTCAGTTCGTTAAATGTTTAAAGCTCAGTACACTTATTTTCAAATTATGGTTTGTTATCTTTCTTATAATTTCCTAAGCTGAAATAGATTTTAAATGGCTAATTGTATCATAAATAAAAGGGAACGCAAAATCGGGCATTTTATCTTCTAAGAATCAGAACTTCCTGTGGTTTGAGAAGGAGCTTCGCGGTGTGGATTGGTTTCAGGAGCATGTGATCTCTCGGAAGCACAGGGGCGTGGGGTGCGTGTGTGCGCCTGTGTTAAGTCAGCCGTTGCCTTTGACTTGAGAGGAGGACGCATGGCGTGGCAGGAAGCCAATACTTGGACCCAACTCTGAAAGAGAAAGTTTGCTCTCTAACAAACGCTGAACCAGAAAGAGATGTGTCAGAATAATTCATGAGTGACTCTCACTTTCCCTTCTTGGCATTTGTTTTCCATGCCAGAGGCAAGAGGAGTATTACTTTTCCAAAGGAGCAGCCTCCCCAAACCATGATTGAATTTCTCTGGCTGTCATGGGCAATCAGATCTAAGCAATCCACCCCAAAGACTGTAGACCTTTAGGTTAAATACAGAATCTGACCAAGATGAAAGCAAGTTAATTAACATTTCCATCATCTTCCTGATTTGCTTTAGCAAGATCCATTTCTGAAAGGTTAAAATGGTTGTCTCTTTTCTGTATCCATTTAAGAAGCTGAAAGTAGGTCCTTCGTTATGGGAGAGGAAATGTAAGCGGAACATTTAGAGCAACAGTGACTTTTCACGTGGCCTGCTAGCAAGTCTATAATCAGTGTGCAAAAGTGCAAGGCATTTTATTAAATGAAGATTAGCAACATCTGCTTTGAAGGTTTTCCAGACTGGAAAACACGGCACCTGTCATCTTATTAACTCCCTCCGCCTTTCTCTCTCTTCAGAAGTATAACTGCTTATAAATGCCAGCAAAACTTGGATTCTGTCTAGCAGATTAGGGTGCACAGGGTTGAATCAGAAGGGCTCCTCCTACGTATGTACTTTTGTA
>PVKS010047953.1:0-12609 GCA_004027875.1 Aplodontia rufa | reverse complement strand
TTATATTCTAGCTTCCACAAATGAGAGAAAACATTTAGCCCTTGAGTCTCTGAGTTTGGGATACTTCACTTAGCAAAATTTTTTTCATCTCCATCCATTTGGCTGCAAATGCCATAATATCGTTTTCTCTAATAGCCGAGTAGTATTCCATTGTATATATGTACCACACAGTTTTTGGATTCACTCATAGAGTGAGGGGCATCTGGGTTGGTTCCATAATTTAGCTATAGTAAATTGAGCTGCTATAAACTTTGAAGAAGCTGTATCTCTATAATATACCTATACTAGCTCTTTTGGGAAGATACCCAGGAGTGGGATAGCTGGGTAAAGGGTGGTTCCAGCCCTAATTTTTTGAGGAGTCTCCACATTGCTTTTAGGTTTAAAAATAGCTTACCGAGATTTTGACTGGGATTACGATCTTTGCTCAGTGAGTATATTTTTCCATTTACAGAAGTTTTATTTGCTTTCTTTCATCAATATTTTGCAAAATGTAGATCCTATACATATTTTATTAGGTTATACTTAAATATTTCATTTTTGGAGCTTAAAACTTAAATTATTATATTTTTATTTATAATAATAAAATAAAATTTATTTTAAGGTCCGTGTTCCAATTGTTCATTTATAGTAACTAGAAAGATGATTGATTTTTATGTCTTGGTCTTGTGTCCTGAAACCTTGTTAAATTCATTCATCAGTTCTAGGGAATTTTTTTGTAGATTTCTTAGGATTTTTTTGTGTAGACAATCACATCATCTGCAAATAGAAATAATCCTTCTTTCCAATCTGGATTACTTTGATTTCTTTTTCTTACATTACTTCAGTGACTAAGTATCACAGAACAATTTTGAACTGGACTGATCAGAGTGGACATCCTCACCTTGTTTAATGTTAGGAAGGATTGTGTCATTCACCATTAAACATAATATTAGTTATAGGATTTTTGGAGATGCTCTTTACTGGTGAGGAAATTCCCTTTTATTCTTAACTTGCTAAGAGTTAATATTATGAATGAATACTGAATTTTGTCAAATATATTTCAGCATCAATCGACATTATATCTTATGGGATTTTCCTTTTGATGTTAATATGACAGATTATACTGATTGATTTTGAATATTTCATTCCTGGAGCAAGCCCCAGTTTGTTCTAGTGAATTCTTCTTTATACGCCTGTGCTTTTTTTTTCTAACCTTACTTTGGCTACTCTGCAACCTACCTAGAAGGTTGTCTCTTAAAAGGGTTCCTTGTTTTTCTAAGCATCAGTTCCTGAGATGATTGGACTGAGAGTTTTCTAAAGTCATTTTTAAGAGGGCAGAGACACTGTGCAAATCATGGTGCCAAACCCAGAAGGTTCCTGTAGTATAGCAGGAATCTTCTGAATGAGAGATCGGAAGATCTTGATCTATACTATTCCCTTTCACTCCTGGTAGAATTGTTTCTCTATTTTATTCCCAAGACAGAAACTCTGCATGATTTTGAATTCCAAATGGTTAATCTAGTAGAATAATCTATATCCATCTAATCATTCATTCAATAAATATTTGTTGACAAAATATATTGTGAATCAGGTATTCTATTCATTTCTAGGATGCTTGGGTGAGGAAAAATCAACTACCCTTTCACTCAACTTACAATTTGGTGGGGGAATCAGATACTATTTGTAGAGACAGACAAATGCTAATGGGAAAGAGTGCTGATGGACCATTTTATGGTCATATATCATTTCTGTACATATGGGTCCAAAGTTAAGAATCAAGTTCTATTACAATTTCACATAAAACCTGATCTTCAAGACCATGCGCAAGGTGAGGATTTTATGCATGTTGACTGCACATGATATTAGGATTTCAACTTCTAATAGACTTGATGATAAATTAAGAGAGAGATGATAGTTCTATGAATACATGACACAGATCTAGCCACATATTACCTCTCATCCTAAATATGAGAAGATGGCCTGGAAGTTAAAAAAAAATCAGATATTCTAAGACACTGCAAGAAATGTAGGGTGGCTTGGGGAAGAGGAGGGGGATGTTGGTAGACTAGTTGAACTCTAGAAATGCCAAGTTCCTCCCTCTTATTCACACTGGGACCCCAAGTGACAGAGGAGGAGTAGGAGGAGTAGGGGACAAAAGATATGTTGAAAATGTAGATAGGGAAAGGAGACTTTATGATGCATCTCTGGCATTCAGCACAAAGTGGAAGCCAAGCTCAGTCACCTAAGGAATCGAAAGTATGAGTCCCTGACTTTAACGGTGGTAGTAGATTTCTTGAATATTGATCCTGGACACATCATGTAGTTCAACCGCCTCATTTAAAAATGAGAATATTGAGACTGCAAGAGGGAACACGATTCTACCCTAGAGTTATCTTTCTACTTAGTGGCTAAGCTGTCACTCAAACTTGGCACTTTGACTTCCAACACTTCCTCCTGCTGGTGGACATTAAAATCCAGAAGTAAGGACCAAAGCATGAAATCACAGAACAGTTAATCTCTGAAGGACAAAAGGATAATGTTGGAAAAGATAGGCCTCCCAAATCTAAAGTTGAAATGTTCAAATTACATATGTTTTTATTGAAAGTATGATTATGGAACTGACGTTAGCCAAGTATGTACTGTGTGTGAGGAACTCTTCTCCATAATCAATCAACTGATCCAATTCTCTCAACAACTCTATGAAGTAGATGCTAGTGTAATTTTTAGTTCACAAAGATGAAAACTAATGATGTAAATGAGCATGAATATGCAGGGGGTAAGTAAGTTGCATAACATTGTAGAATCTGTAAATGTTAAAAGTGGAATTTAAATCTGGATGATTTAGTTCCAGAGCCAGACACTTAATCTCCTGTCAAAGTATTTCAGTTCACGGCACCAGTTTGGTGCTCCTGTCCTTATCCCTCACACAAAGAATTTCTCAATTGCTAGAATCAAATCTACTACCATCACCTGAAACCTGGTACCTGTGCACCAGAAAATTTGAGCATCCTAGTGTCTTGGACAAGGACCTTGGAATAGAAGCTTGTGAGCTGTCTTCGGAAGGAAAAGTCCTGATATTTCTAAAAACCATTCATGCTGAAAAGAAAGCTGACCACTGACCCCAATTACCAGTCTTCCCTCCTCCCACTTATGCTACTGTCCTGGGCAATGTGCCAGGGTCTATAAAGCATACTCGTTCCCAATTCTTTTATAATTCTGTCCTGCCATTGTTAGCCTTCTGGGTATTACCCGGTGCCCATAAAGCATGTTAAATTAATTTCTTCTGCCTCGCTTGACATTTATATTTGAGAAGCAACTCTGTGATGGGGCAGGGAGGTTGTCTGGAAAAATTGTAACTTAATATCAAGTTGAGAGATGGGTGCCAGCTTCTTTTGATTACACAGCATGGTGTACGTGCCTATTCGATTGTCTGATCATAACTGCCTCCAATTGGTTGGGATGGAAACAAACAGTTCTCTCTAGGATCTAGAAGATGATCCTTCAGAAGATTTTCTTCAAAGAGGATATACTTGGAGAATTTCCCTCCTGGTTTCTTATCCATATCTCTGTTGGGTTAAGGAAGGTAGGGCATCTTCACGTTTGACAAGGATCAAGGAAATTAGAGAAGTCAATAACGTCACCTCTCACATCAACCCTTGCCACGTAGCTATTGTGTTGTGATTCCCATAGCCACGAGCTTGATTTTATTTTGTAGAGATCAATGTTGTTTGTTTGTTCACTTTGAACTTGTTGCACCTAATAGGAACGGGCATGGATAGTGTGGAGGTGGAGGAAGTAATGAGACATACACCGGAAGTCACCACAGATGCTAGACATAGCTGTGATACTTCCCATTTTCATTTTTTTCTAAATTCAAAGCATTTTTGCATGCGGTATTTATGCATCTGTTCAGGAAGCATTTATTGAATGGCTGCCATGTATCAGGTCCAGTATACATCCCAAGACACTTCTTGGGATTTTGTAGTAATAAAAACAAACAGAATTTTGTTGTCATGAGCTTATATATATATAGCGAAGGTTATCTCAAGTCCTTCTTGTTATAAACAGGGAGGCTATACCAAGATTATTTAGTACTATTTTATGATCAGGATGAAGAAATCGATGCCCACAGAAGTTACAAGTCTTGCTTGGGTTGGCTGGGTTGTGGGAGAGCCCAGGAAAGTCCAGACACCCTGAAATCTTGTTCACTACTCTTTCTCCTGTACTGTACTGCCTTGAACTACACAGTGAAGATTGGGTGGAGCCTCATGAATCATTTCAACCATCACTCTCCATTTCCATCCTCAGTTCAAGCCTCTTAGGAGAGCCACAGGTCAAGAGAAGCAAATTCTGCATACTCCTAAGGCATCCACCCATCTGGGTGAACCATATCTCTCACTGCTTTAAGATTCTGATATTCCTTGTACTACAAACCCAATACTTCTGTCTTCTATTCTTGGTGGAAGTGACATGAGGCATCTTTTACGAACATTAAGATAACTCCTCAACTCCTCACTCCTAGAACAATGGCCATACTTCTAAATCGAATCCTGAATTGTTTTGTCTTGGTCGACAAGGAAAATCCAATGAGGGTCTTAGTCATTTTCCCCCTATTTTAGTTCCTCTTATATTAAAACAATTGCTTTACTTATCAAACCAAAATTTAATGGCTAAATAAGATTTAAGAAGTAGCTTTGGGAGCAGTTGGTAAGTTCATGGGGGAGGCTTCATGATTTGTAGTTAGAATGAGGTTTTGGCAAGCTTCAGTTCACTAAAACAGTCTTTGTGAAAAATAAAATGGAATAAGAAATGTTCAGAGTAATTTTATCATAATGGGAAAAGTATGCACTTTGAAGTAAACACTAGAGCCAGTCTCAGCTCTGCTGTTTAATAGTTATCTCAGGCTGGTCGCTTAAAACTGAAATTCATCAACTTCATCTATTAAAGGCAATAGTAATTCCTTGAAAGGTTTTTGTTAAAGAAAATGATGGAGTATGTGTAAAAGGGATTTCTCACCCCAGAGTCATGCACAAGTCCATTACTGCTTTTAAACATCCTATGGTGTTGGGCAAGAGAGCAAGGGTGCTCCATACCTTATCCTGCCAAGGTCTCCTGTTATAGGCTATTCAGTTATAGTCTGCAGACTTGGGTTTTGTCTCCCACCTCCAAAGTGCTGAAATCATTTTTCTATGTTCCTCCTTTTCCCTTCCCTAATGTGAGGGTGACACCTGGTTCGTTTCTTGCTGAGGAAATGCAAAATCTCTAACAGGATCAGGACAGCAGAGATGGCTTTGTTTTCCCACTAACACAGGACTAGGCAAAGTGTCTTTCCTACAGTAGATGCTCAAAAATGTGTGTGGAAAGGATGAATAAATCTGTAGTTAGCTTCAAGGGCTATGGGATAAAGAGATCAATAAGACTTTTGTATAAAGAAATACAAGACTTAAGCCTTTGAATGGAGAGATGCAAAGAGTAACACTATCAGAAATAAGGAAGACCATCCGCAGCCAGGGTGGTAATAGGGTTTCAGCTCAAAGGAGAGAACCTGTGGTGTCTACTTAGTCCCAATGTCCTGCCACTCCCCTCCCTGACTCAGTGATCTGCAAACCGAACATTCATGATCTTGCAGTGTTCTGGCATGCAAGAACTGTCAGGGCTCATTGACCCCAATGTGGCTGAGGCTTTGCTTTTCAAGATGAGAAAGCTAAGATCAAGAGGGGATCATTCAGAAAAAGGACAGAAATCAGAATCCATTCCTTCAGATTTCTAGCGATACATCCCTTCTCCTTCTACAGGGGAAATTCTATTATTTACAAAATACATGCTTGATTTTTGGTTGCTTCTTTGCCTTGTTTGGTTGTGGGTAGACAACATGTATCTTTGGAAATGTGCTAGGAGTCTTTGATTATGGAGAAATGCTTGATAGCTTAGAAATTTTTACAAAGAAATCATTGGTTTCCCTAACCATATCTTGGTATTAAATATTACTGAGACAATCTCCCATCCAGTCCATGTGTGTTTTTCCTTCCCTCTTGAAATTGTCAAACTGACATAATTAACTAAGCTGTTAGCTAAATAAATCATTGGATCCCACTGAGAATTTTTACTGAGACATCATTGCCCCCGCACCACACTGCATGAAGGACTGTCAACACCACACGATAGATGTATGGCAGAGGATCCTGTTTGGGAGACAGCTCTCTCTTTCTCCTTTAGCATCAAAAATGGCTGTCAGGCTAAAGAACAGATGTCAAGGAGCGTATGTGAGAAAACCACTAATTCCTTGGAGTGTTTTGATCCCACATGGTTCATGGAGCCTGAAATGGCACATGGAATGGAGGCTGGGAGTCCAAAGATGCCCTCAGATCAGGATGATTTCAAACACAAGGTACTAGTCTACAGATCTCTCAGTAGAGAACTGTGCTCTGAGACAGGGGTGGACTTCTGAACCTGCAATGGTGTCTTATCTCCTTTGCCACTCTAAGGTAGAGGGACATGCTGCTACTGTTTTATTCCTATCTTAAATAATATTCATTTGTAAGCTCTCTAAGAACAAAGGGCTGCTCGCTGTCCTGGTCTCTGTGGCTTATGGCAGAGCCATTTGGAACATAGAGGACAGTATTCTTTTGCTTTCCATCCCGACTTCTTATATTACAGCAGAATAAAAATAAAGATTAACCAAAGACCAAGATGTTTTGGAAGAGAGTCTTATTAGCAGGCATTGCCTTGTTTGAATTTCAACAGAAGAAGAAACAGAGGCTGGAAAATCAGCACTGGGTGGTCAGTCTGCTGAGGAATTCAAAGCTGCTCCCTACCTTCCCTGGAGACGAACTGCTCCTTCTACACTCAGTTTAATTAGAAGCATGGCTGAGGGCCAGAAACTTGGAAGGGAGATTATAGATTCATTAATTAAGGTCATGTTTATACCTCCATTGTCAACTGTAATGATTTGTTTAACCCAAGGTCTTCTTAGTTTATTACGATCATCATTGCTCAGTTGGAATTTTACAGTTACAAGTGACAAATCCCTATGCAAACCTGAATATTTCAACAAGGGCTCAGTCTGCCACCATACTTTAATACAAGGGAACTTTCCTTTAAATATTTGTTTTAATCTTTGGTCATCTTTTATTTCAGAACTATACATTGGGCCCAACCGGTAGATTGTCTTTGTCTACTGACAAGGTAAGCCACATTAAGAAAATCAGCAATGACCACACTTCATGCTCATGAAGCAGTTTATAATTTTCCAAGGGTTTTGGGGATCAGTGGCTCATATAACAATATGCTATGAAATCTAATTTGACCATTAAGAGATGTCTATTTAAGGTCCTCTAGAGGTGCAGTGATGGGACTTGGGAGACAACATGGGCCACAATTTTTCATGTGCTTTGCATTCTGTAGATAGTTTGAGAAGGTGACTGTACATTTGAGGTTTGGAAATGAGAAAAGGGGGAGGGGAAAGAGGAGCAAGAGTGGGAAGGAAGGTGGAAGTTAAAATGAGAGAGGGCAGGGGAGCACTGTGCTTGGAGGCCAATTTGTTCCCTTGTCTATGTAAGAATTGTGTAGGGGCCCATTACTAAGCAAGGATCAGGGTAAACTTGTGTGAGTCTATTAAGGTCATAGTAGAAGGTGAGGGAGGACATTAAGAACTCCATGTATCATTGCTAAGCCTTTAGTAGTTCCTTTAGCAGGCCCCAGGGATTTAGCTTCTCTATCTTTCCTGCTGTAAAGAAGTAAAACTTGATTGTTTGCCTCTTGGGAGATTTTTGCTGTCCCACCAAATTGGTCCATCCTTGGTAAGGGCTGCTGAGGTCTAGCTAACCCATTCTGGTTTGAATCAGCATGTTCTGCAGACTTATATCCAAATCAGACTCAAGTTTTCTTCCTGCCTGCCAAGTGACCACAGAGAAACTTCCACAGGGTCAGAGACTGAGGGAGCAGTAGAGATAAGGAAAGAGTTGTTGCTCAGGACTGTGAGTGAGCTGCTCATGAAATTAACAGATATATTGAGTACTTGATTGGACCCCGGTTCCATATGTGCAACTTTCACTTGATGTTAGAGTCTATTGGGAATGTACGGAATATTATCTATCTCTACTAAGGTCCTCTGTCAAACTAACAATGATGTGCTTTTCTTAAAATTCCTAAGGTCTTCCTCATTAATTCTCTTACAGGAGCTCACCACAGACATTATAGCATCCCTATTTGCCATAGATATTCTATTATTTGTCACAGACATTCTGAGCAAATTTGGGACACAGAAGTGTGTGTGCTACCACCTGGATCATCTGAAGAGGCTTCTCTAGTTTGGGGTCTCAAAGCTGGCAACTCTTCAGAACCCTGGTTCGGAATAGTATGCTCAAATTTGTTACTGTGACCTGAAAAATCAGCAGGATAATCAAATCTCCTTCTTCACAGTGGTTAATAAAAGTTTTAGCTTCTTCATTTGGAATAAATATTCTGGTGTATTCAGACTTCTAAACATCCTAGAAATTTCCTTGGGGTGATAGATATCATATTTTTATGGAATTTATTTCCCACAATCTGGTGTTGATACAATTTACATAAGCATCTGGGGCGACTATCATTTGATATTCTGTATAGCCCCTTCCACCATGATGTCACCAATATAGAGAACCAGTGTGATATCTTACAAAATAAGATGATTGGACTTCCTGTGGACTACACTGTGTCACAGAGTTAAGAGTTGATGTCACACTTAGGACAGGCACTGAAATTGGTAAAAAAAAAAAAGAAAGAAAAGAAAAAACATTTCTTTTTATGTTTTTTTGTTTGTTTATTAGTTTGCTTTTGGAATTAGGAAAATATGCCTTCTAGGTCCCAAGGAACTCATTTGATTTTTCTCCAGCAAGTAGATACTTTAAAGGGTCAAAACAAATAAGGACAGGTTGTGAAAGAGTTTATATCCTCAGTCAATTTTTCAAGAGACTTCTTTTTAATTTACTAGTCAACTCCTGTGTATTAAATAAAGACATAGTTATCATCTTTGCATCATTCAGAACTGATAGTAGTTCTAATACTTGAAATCTATCCCAGGATGTAATATTGCAATGGTCCAATGTTTTGATAAGAATATGGAGTTCCAATAACTTCCATTTGGCCTTTTCTACCACTTAATATTTCCTAAAATGATATCTCTTATTTCATGGTTCAGTGTAGAAGAGAAGCAACATAGAAGAAAATATGTTTACTAGTTCAACTGTAGACTCAAAAACCGGAGTAGCAAACAGAGTCATGCCCTTGAGAAAGATGCTTCAGTCAGGGATGGATCAGATGTACAGTGTTGGTCCCATAAGATTCTATGGCTTAGTGCCACTCTAGCCATCTTAGTCTGTTTAACACATTCAAAGATGTTTACACAATGACACAATTGCCTAAAGGTTCATTTCTCAGAACATATTCCTGTCATTAGATATGTGACTATATTGGATAGTTTGGAGAACCTACTAAATCAGTCACAAATTTACTAAGGAAATTTGAGTCCAATCCCCATGAGAAGATTTAAATTCTTGTTATAAAATAAACATAAAATTTGCCCTTTTAGCTCTTTTTAAGTATTCAGTTAAGTGGCAGTAAGAACATTCACATTATTCCTCCCAAGAACTTTTATCTTCCCAAATTGCTTCTCCATTAAATAATAGCTTCCCCTACTCTGAGGCCCTGGAAACCACTATCCTAGTTTCTGTCTCTATAAATTTTAATGCTCTTGGTGTCTCATATGAGGGGAATCATACAGAATTACTGCTTAATGTGGCTGGCTTGTTTCATCTAGTGGAATATTTAATATTTATCCATGGTGTACCTTGTGTTGGAATTTCCTTCCTTTATAAGGTTGAATTATTATATTCCATTACGTTTATTACCAAATTTTATTTACTCATCTGTGGATGTTCACTCAGTTTGTTTCTACTTTTTGGCTTCCGTGAGTAATGTTGCTATGAACAGAGGTTCTCAAATATTTGTTCTGGTCTCTGCTTTCAATTCTTTTGGGTATATATGCAGAAGTGGAATTGTTGAGCTGTACAATGATTCTATTTTTAGTTTTTCAAGGAGTATTGTTTTACGTAGTGGGCATACCATTTCGTGTTACCACTAGTAGTACAGAGTTCCAATTTCTCCAGATTATAGAGTGAAGAAATTCGTAGGCATTCACCCATGATAAGTCTATTTCAGCATTTTCATCTCCCAAATTATTCAGAATCTTTCTACACTACACTCAAGAATTTCTGGCACATCAATTTTATTTTACTTGGGACACAATTTAATCCATACCTCAATATGTCAACCAAGAACACAGCCAAAATCAAGTTCAGCGGTTAAGGCCAGCATATTGAATCCAGATTAGAGGGCAAGACAGCCTGTGTTAATAAATTCATCCCAACTCAAAACTGTGCATTTTAGTCCCTAATCTAGGACCCTAAGATACATCTAATGCAAATCAGAAAAGGTGTGTCAGCCTTCTTCTGGATTTAATTTGTAATTGACTCCGGGATATGTTGGGATCTGTTTACAGTTATAGGTCAGGAAGTAATTACAGGTCTTTAGAATGAAACATGAGGAGAAATGACTTGTCAAAAGAGGCACACAGCTTTAAGGCAAAGCTAAACAGGCATATTAAGAGAGAGAGGCAGAGAGTCTTTTGTTGTGGCCATAGCGATGTCTCCAAATGCTGGCAATTCTTAGCTTCCTAGTAATTCCTAGTCAGTGCCCTATCTCCATTTTTGATGTCTCAAGATTATGAATTCAAATGTTTTCAATGGTCAGCCCATAGGATGAAATGGTGAAGTTGTTTTTTTGTGAGCCCTGTGCCTACAAAGACGTAAGAAGTTCTTCTAACAAGGTTATAGAAATTCTTGATCCTCACTATGTGCCTTGAGCAGAGAATTCTCTTCCTTTACGCTATCTAGAGTCAGGCACTCTCCTGATTATTCCTTGATTTCCACGCTCCCAAAATCTTGGCTTCCATGAGCACCACATTTTAAGTAACCATTGGTAACAATTAGACCGGCTGTTCTGTGCTCCATGCTGTGGGATGCCATCCCATTATTGTTGAACAGTAAGTTGATTTGTGTTGCCTTTTGTCCCAACTAGGCCTAAATTCCCAGTCTATATCAGATTCTTGGAAAGCACCATCTGGCACCAATTTCCGTATTATTTAGCATTGTGGTTGCAAGTAACAAATGCAACCAAGTTTACTTAAACAATATAACATTTCGTGATAGACGTCTTGAAGGACACCAGTGTAATTCACGGAGCCTCATGGGCAGAGGTTAGGTTTTAATGCTTTGCAGTCACCATCTTGAAAATTCTTACTTTTGTCATTTGATTTGCATTTTGTAAGTGAAACTCCATGAGAATGCAGCAGGTGCCGTGAGCTTAGAGCCTCAGCTCACAGGTATTGAATGAATGATGGATGCATGCCTACAATTTAATCTTTTCCTTTCTTTTTCTTTCTTTTTGTTTTAAAGAGAGAAGGACAATGAGACAGAAAGAGAGAAACAATTTTTATTTAGTTTTTCATGTGGCATTCATTACTCCGAGACTTCATTGTGTACGTGGTGCTGGGGTTTGAACTCACGTACTCGGGCTTGCCAGGCAAATGCCGTAATCGAGCCACCACTCCAGCCCCTTGCGTTTGATCTTTCATCCCCCAGGTCTTCCATTATGTTTTGTGACCAAGGAGATTGAGCCAGATCCATCTCTGTCAGGGGACATCCCACACTTCTGAATGCAAAGTGCCATGTCACCATCTCTGCCTCCTTTCTCATGGTTGTACCTTAGGTTTTAGGAGCACACTGGAAGGAGTTTATCTTCCAGACACAGAGCACCTCCAAGCATCGATGACCCAGCTGCTCTGAACCTCCTTGTACCCCTCCTCCCTGAGGACATCTCCTCTTCGAGAGTGGTGGAGGTGTGTGCAACAGCAGGTCCAACCCATTGGCTTCACTGTCTCCTGTTTCTGCCTCTACACTTATTCCCTAATCCCCTTTATCTCCAGATGAATTTGTATGGCGGCATCTCATGAACTGGTGTGACCTCTGCTCTGTTTTGCTTTGCTGTTTTCTCCTTCAGAGAATTTTCAGGTCTTCCTGCCTGCAAGTCACTTTTTTGTTCTCCTTTGTGGAAAGTTTGTGTTCCTAGTTGAACTGCTAGCTTTTACTCTCCAGACATGTCAGGCCCTGTCCTGTCAGACAGCCCTGTGCTGGGGGAAGGGAGAAGCATTTGGGGAAACAGTTAACTCTTTGAGGCCAAGACTATGCCTGGCAGGCAAGTGTGAGCTGTGACCACTTCACCCTCACCAATTCCAGCTCAGGGGACAGACTTTGCCTTCTTCAGTAGGGTTGGGTGTCTTCTACAAACTCTATCTCACTTCTGAGGTGGTGGCTGGGACAGTGACTAAATGTTCTAACTCTTAAGCTTTCCTCTGATTCATATATGCTCTAACTTCTCATGCTTCACTTATAAACAGTAACTTTTTTGTTAACATAAAGCATAATAGTAGTTCATCTTCAGATACTAACAACTGGGTAAAGACATCAACTTTCCATAAATCATAGTACATAAAAAATACAAACATCTAGTTCAAGCCAAGTGTGCTTCTAACTA
>PVKS010047952.1:0-12611 GCA_004027875.1 Aplodontia rufa | reverse complement strand
TGGCTGGTCTCTTGTTCCTTTCTTTCCCGTCGCGGAGGCAGGAGTGTGCTCTTTCCTGTTACAAAGTGGGGGGTCACCGTGGTGGTTGATCCTGCCCTCTTTGGCTTGGATTGGCGAGGAGAAATCGGCAGCCGGTGGGCGGTGATGACACTTTAACGCACTTGTTCTCCATCCTCTTTTCCAATCCATTAAGGGAACAATCTCCGGGGCTGAGATGGGGTCATGAAAGGGAGAGAAAGAGGAAAGTTCGGTGGGGAAGTGTTGCTCCGCCAAGCCTGGGGTGCCACTCCGTGGCGCCCTGTTTTTAGTGGGTCTGTCTAAAGTGACCACCGAGAGTCACTTGGCCACTCTTTTCCTGCTAGGCGCCACCCGGCGGGGGGCGGTGTGGGTGGGAAGTCCGTCCGTGGCGGGTTTCATGTGCTTTTCCTTCCCGTCACAGGGGGAGGAGGGTGCTCATTCCGTTAAAAAGTTGGGGTTCACTGTGGTGGTTGATGCTGCCCTCCTTGTTTTGGAGGGGCGGGTTGACGCCGGCACCCTGTGGTTGGTGACGACCCTTTCTTGCACTTCTTCTCCATCCTCTTTTACACTCCGCCCCGGGGGCACAGTTTCAGAGGCTGGGACGGGGTCAGGAATGGGAGAGATGAAAGGTCGGTGGGGAAGGGTTGCTTCGCCAAACTCGGGTGGCTGCTCTGCGGCGCCTTGTTCCCAGAGGGCTTGTGCACCTGGACCACCAAATGCTTGACCCCTCTCTTCCTGCTGAACACCCCCCCGGCCGGGGACGGGTTGATGGGGGAGGTCGGTACCTAGCGGGTCTCTCACGCCTTTTCTTTCCTTTGCGGGGGCAGGAGGTTGTTCGTTCCCCTTAGGAACAGGGGGATCACTATGGTTGTTGATCCTGCCCTCCTGGTCTTGGAGGGGTGGGTAGAAGCCGGCAGCTGGTGGGAGGTGACGACTCTTTCCTGCACTTCTACTCCATCCTCTTTTCACTCCGCCCAGGGGCATGTCTTCCAGGGCTGATATGGGGTCGGGACAGGGAGAGAGAGAGAAAAGGTCTTTGGGAAGCGTTGCTCCGCCAAGCCCGGGATACGCTCATAGGCGCTCTGTCCCCAGGGTTCCTGTCCAACGTGACCTCTGAGAGTCATTTGGACCCTCTCTTCCTGCTGGTCGCCCCCCTGCGGGCGGCCAACTGGGATATGAGGTCAGTCCCTGGCCGGTCTCCCGGGACTTACCATCGCGGGAGCAGAAGGGTGCTGGTTCCTGTTGCGAATCCGGGGGTCGCAATGTTGTTTGATCCTCCCCTCCTCTGCTTGGAGGGGCAGGGAGAAGCCGGCAACCTGTGGGTGGTGACGACCCTTTCCCGCACTTCTTCTGCATCCTCCTTCCCACTCAGCCCGTAGGCACAGCCTCCAGGGCTGGGAGGTGTCCTGAAGGGGAGAGAGAGAGGAAAGTTGGTGGGGAAGAGTTGCTACGCCAAGCCCGGGGTGCCGCTCCCTGGCACCCTGTTCCCTGGGGGCTTATCCAACTTCACCTCAGAGAGTCACTTGGCCCCTCTCCTCCTACTTGGCACTGCTGGGTGGGTTGCCGGGTTTGGGGGGGTGGTCTGTCACTTGCGGGTCTTGCACCCCTTTCCTTCCCGTCTTGGTGGCAGGACTTATGAAGATGGTGTCACCATGATGATTGATCCTGCCCTTTTTGGTTTGGAGGGGTGTGAAGAAACCGGCACCCGGTGGGGGGTGAAGATTATTCCCCCACTTCTACTCCATCCTCTTTTCACTCAGCCTTGGGGCACAGCCTCTGGAGCTAGGATGGGGAGCGAGAGCGGAAAGGTCGGTGGGGAAGGGTTCCTCCACCAAGCCCTGGATGCGCTCAGCGGTGCCCTGTTCCCAGGGGGCATGTCCACCATGACCTCCGAGCCTCGCTTTGCCCCTCTCTTCCTGCCTGCTGCCGACCGGCAGGTGATTGTGTGGGGATGGAAGACGGGATTGGGCGTGTCTCACGTGACTTTCCTTCCCAACTCGGGGGGAGGAGGGTGCTCATTCCCGTTACAAAGTGCGGCGTCGCCATGTTGGTTGCCCCTGCCTTCTTTGGCTTTGAGGGACGTGGTGATGCCGGCACCCTGTGGGTGGTGACGACCATTTCTCGCACTTCTTCTCCATCCTCTTTTCCACTCCGCCCGGGGGCACAGTCTCAGAGGCTGGGACGGGGTCGGGAATGGGAGAGAGAAAGAAAAGGTCGGTGGGGAAGGGTTGCTTCGCCAAGGCCGGGCAGCCGCTCAGTGGTGCCCTTTTCTCAGGTGGTGTGTCCAACGTGACCTCCCAGAGTCACTTGGCCCCTTCCTTCATGCTGGGAGCCACCAGTAGGTTGGTGGACTGGGGGGAGAGGTCTGTCCCTGGCGGGTATCGTTCGCTTTTTCTTCCCATTGCGTGGGCAGGTGAGTGCTCGTTCCCGTTATGAAGGTGGGGTCACCTTTGTGATTAATCCTGCCCTCGTTGGTTTGGAGGGGGTGTGAAGAAGTCGAACCCGGTTGGGGGTGATAACCTTTTCCAGCACTTCTCCATCTTCTTTAAAATTCCGCCCCAGTGCACAGCTTCTGGGGCTGGGACGGGGTCGGGATGGGAGAGAGAGAAGAAAGATCGGTGGGGAAGGGTTGCTACGTGAAGCCCGGGGGACTGCTGCAAGGTGCCTTGTTCCCAGAGGGCATGTCCACCAGGACCTCCGAGCCTCGCTTGGCCCCTCTTTTCATGCCCGCCGCTGACAGGCCGGGGATGGGTTGGGGATGGAGGTCAGGCCCTGGCGGGTCTCGCTCGACTTTCCTTCACGTCGGGGGTGGAGGAGGGTCCTCATTCCAATTACAAAGTGGGGTACATTGTGGTGGTTGCTCCTGCCCTCTCCGGCTTGGAGGGGCGGGGTGAAGCAGGCACCCTGTGGGCGGTGACGAACCTTTCCCGCACTTCTTCTCCATCCTCTGTTCCAATCCACCCTGGGGCACAGCCTCCAGGGCTGGGACGGTTTGGGGAAGGGTAGAGAGAGGAAGGGTCAGAGGGGAAGTGCTGCTCTGCCAAGGCCCGTGCCGCTCCCTGGCGCCCTTTTCCCAGGGTGCGTGTCCAACTTGACGTCTAAGAGTTACTTGGCCCCACTTTTCCTGTTGGGCGACGCCGGCTCGGGGCTGGATGGGGTTCAGGTCAGTCCCTAGCGGGTCTCGCACATCTTTCCTTCCCGTCGCGAGTCCGGGAGAGTGTTCGTTCCCGTTATGAAGGGGGTTCACCGTAGTGATTTATGCTGCCATCTTTCGTTTGGAGGGGTGTGAAGAAGCTGGCCCCCGGTTGGGGTTGGCAACGCTTTCCCACACTTTTACTCCATCCTCATTTCATTCCACCTGGGGGCACAACTACCAGGGCTGGGACGCGGTCGGGAAGGTGAGAGAGAAAGTAAAGGTCGGTGGGGAAGGGCTTCTCCGCCAAGCCCACATGCGCTTAGAAGTGCCCAGTTCCAAGGGGGCGTGTCCAATTGGACCTCCTAACATTGCTTTGCTCCTGTCTTCCTGGTGGTGCCACATGGCAGAGGGTGGTGTGTGGGGTAAGTTCGGTCCCTGGTGGGTCTTCCGGGCCTTTCCGTCGCGGGGACAGGAGGTTGCTGGTTCCTGTTAAGAAGCTGGGGGTCGTCATGGTGGTTGATCCAGCCCTCCTCGGCTTGGAGGGGCGGGGAGAAGCCCGCACCCTGTGGTCGGTGACGACTCTTTCCCACACTTCATCTCCATCCTGTTTTCCACTCAGTCTGTGGGCACAGCCTCCAGGGCTGGGAGTTGTCAGGAAGGGGAGAGAGAGAGGAAAGGTCGATGGGGAAGGGTTGGTGCGCCAAGACTGGGGGGCCGCTCCATAGCGCCTTTTACCCAGGGGGCATGTCCACCGGGACATCTGAGAGTTACTTGGCCCCTCTCATCCTGCTTTCCGCCGACGGTCATGGGGCAAGGTAGGTAGGAGGTCGGTCTCTGGCCGGCCTCGCACTGCTCCCCTTCCCATGGCTGGGCAGTTGGGTGCTGTTTCCTTTACGAATGCGGGGTCGCCTTGGTGGTTGATCCGTCCCTCGTTGGCTTGGAGGCTTGGTGAGCCTCCGGCATCTGGTTGGGGATGACGACACTTTCCCTGCACTTCTACTCCATCCTCTTTTCACTCAGCCCTGGGGCACAGCCTCCGGGGCTGGGACGGGGTCGGGAAGGGGGGAAAAAGAGGAAAGTTTGGTGGGGAAGTGTTGCTAAACCAAGCGCAGGGTACCGCTCCGTGGCGCCCTGTTCCTAGGGGGCGTGTCTAACGTGACCTTGTTGAGTCACTTGGCCCCTCTTCTCCTGCTGTCCGCCGCCCAGGGGGGACCGGCTGGGGGTTGAGGAAGGTCCCTGGCCGGTCTCTCGGGCGTTCCCATCGCTGGGGCAGAAGGGTGCTCATCCCATTACAAAGTGGGGTGTCACCGTGGTGGTTGATCCTGCCCTCGTTGGCTTGGAGCTGCGGGGAGAAGCCAGCAGCCTGTGGGCAGTGATGACCCTTTTCTGCACTTCTTCTCCATCCTCATTTCCACTAGGCCTGGGAACACTGCCTCAAGGACTCTGAGGCGTCGGGAAGTGGAGAGAGGAAAGGTCGGTGGGGAGTTTTGCTCCGCCAGACCGGGGTGCCGTTCCCTGGCACCCTGTTCCCAGGGGCCTGTCCAACTTGACCTCGGAGATTCACTTGGCCCCTCACTTCCTGCTGCGTGCCACCTGGCGGGGGGCCGGGTGAGGGGGGAGTTAGGTTCCCGGCGGATCTCGCACACCTTTCCTTCCCGTCACGGTGGCAGGAGCGTGCTCATTCCAGTTACGAAGGTTGGTCACCGTGGTGATTGATTCTGCCTCGTTGGTTTGGAGAGTTGTGAAGAAACCGGCACCTTGTGGGGGGTGATGACTCTTTCCCGCAATTCAACTCCATCCTCATTTCACTCATCCTGGGGGCACAGCCTCCGGTGCTGGTAAGGGTCGGGAAAGACAGAGAGAGAGGAAGGGTCGGTGGGGAAGGGTCACTCCGCCAAGTCCTTGATGCACTCTGAGGCACCCTGTCCATAGGGTACGAGTCTACCGGGATCTCCCAACATTGCTTTGCCTCTCACTTCCTGTTAGCGCCTCCCTATGGGGGCAGTTTGGGTGGGGAGAACGGATCCTGGCGGTTCTCGCATGCCTTTCTTTCCCGTCACGGAGGCAGGAGTGTGCTCTTTCCTGTTACAAAGAGGGGTGCCACCGTGGTGGTTTCTCCTGCCCTCTTTGGCTTGGAGGGTTGGCTTGAAGCCAGCACCCTGTGGGCGGTGATGACCCTTTCCAGCACTTGTTCTCCATCCTCTTTTGCAATCCACCCTGGGGCACAGCCTCGGGGGTTGGGACGGGATCGGAAAGGGGAGAGAGAGGGGATAGGTTGGTGGGGAAGGGTTGCTCCAACAAGCCGGGGTGCCGCCCTCCGGCGCCTGGTTCCCGGGGGGGTGTCCATTGCGACCTCCGAGAATCACTTGGCTCCTAAGTTCCTGTTATCCGCCGCCCAGCATGGGTCGGGGTGTGGGGAAGGTTCGTCTCTGTTGTGTCTTGCATCCTTTCTCCTTCCCATCGCGGGTGCAGGAGAGTGCTCGTTCCCTTTACGAAGGGGGGGTCGCCGTGGTGGTTGATCCTACACTTGTTTGCTTGGACACGCAGGGAGACGCTGGCACCTGGTGGGGGGTGACAACACGTTCCGTGCACTTCTACTCCATCCTCTTTTCACTCAGCCCTAGGGCACAGCCACCACGGCTGGGACGGGGACGGGAAGGGGAGAGAAAAAGGAAATTTCGGTGGGGAAGTGTTGCTCCGCCAAACCCCGGGTGCCATTCCCTGGCACCCTGTTCCCAGGGGGCTTCTACAACTTCACCACCGAAAGTCACTTGGTCCATTTCTTCCTGCTGGGCGACACCCCGCAGTGATGGATGAGGGGGGAGGTTGGTCCCTGGCGAGTCTCACACTCCTTTCATTCCCTTTGTGGTGGCAGGAGGGTGATTGTTCCAGTTATGAAGGGGGCTCATCATGTGATGGATCCTGCACTCGTTGGTTTGGAGGGCTTTGAAGAAACTGGCACCCGGTGGGCGGTGATGACCCTTTGCCACTCTTCTACTCCATCCTCTTTACACTCCGCCCGGGGGCACAGCCACCGGGACTGGGAAGAGTCGGGAAGGGGAGAGAGAGAGGAAAGTTCGGTGAGGAAGGGTTGCTCCGCCAAGCAATGGAGGAGCTCACTTGGGCCCTGTCCCCAGTGGGCTTGCCCACCGGGACCTACCAGCATCGCTTTGCCCCTCTCTTCCTCTTGGCGCCAGCCGACAGGGGGCGGTTTGGGGGGGAGATCGGTCCCTGGCGGGTATCTCCTGCCTTTCCTTCCTGTCACAGGGGCAGGAGGGTGCTCATTCCCGTTACAAAGTGGAGTATCGCAGTGGTAGTTGATCCTGCCCTCCTTGGATTGGAGGCGCTTGGAGAACCTGGCAGCCGGTGGGCGGTGACGAATTTGCCCGCACTTCTTCTCCATTTCTTTAACATTCTGCCCGTGTGCACAGCCTCCGGGGCGGGGACGGGGTCAGGAATGGGAGAGAGAGAAGAAAGATCGGTGGGGAAGTGTTGCTACGCGAAGCCCGGGGGGCCGCTGCACGGCGCCCTGTTCCCAGGGGGCGTGTCCACCATTACCTCCGAGGCTCGCTGGGCCCCTCTCTTCATGCCCACCGCCGACAGGCAGGGGATGGTGTGGGGTTCGAGGTAAGGCCCTGGCGGGTCTCGCTCGCCTTTACTTCACATCGCGGGGGGAGGTGGGTGCTCATTCCTATTACAAAGTGGGGTACATCGTGGTGGGTGCTCCTGCCCTTTCCGGCTTGGAGGGGCGGGGTGAAGCCTGCACCATGTGGGTGGTGACAACCCTTTCCCGCACTTGTTCCCAATCCTCTGTTCCAATCCACCCTGGGACAAGCCTCCGGTGCTGGGACAGGGTTGAGATGGGTAGAGAGAGGAAAGGTCAGAGGGGAAGTGTTTCTCCGCCAAGGCGGGGGTGCCGCTCCCTGGAACACTGTTCCCAGGGGGCGTGTCCAACTTGACCTCTGAGAGTTACTTGGCCCCACTCTTCCTATTGCTTGACCTCTCTGAAGGCTGAATAGGGGGAGGTCGGTCCCTAGAGGGTCTCGCACGCCTTTCATTCCAGTCGCGGGTCCAGTAGGGTGCTCATTCCCGTTATGAAGTGGGTTTACCGTGGTGATAGATCCAGCCCTCTTTCGTTTGGAGGGGTGTTAAAAATCCGGCACCCGTTTGGGTGTGACGACCCTTTCCTGGACTTCTACTCCATCCTCATTTCACTCAGCCCGGGGGCAAAACCTCCAGGGCTAGGCAGGGTCGAAAGGGGAGAGAGAAAAGAAAGGTCGGTGGGTAAGAGTTGCTCCGCCAAGCCCGGTGGGCTGCTCCACATCGTCTTTTTCCCAGGGGGCATGTCAACCGGAACCTCTGAGAGTCACTTGGCCCCTCTCTTCCTGCTGTCCGCTGCCCGTCCTGGGGCGGGTTGGGCTGGGAGTTCAGTCCTTGGCGAGTCTCCCACGCCTTTCCTTTCCGTCGCGGTGAGAGGAGGCTGATCGTTCCTGTTACAAAGTGGGGGGTCACAGTGGTGGTTGATCCTGCACTCCTCAGCTTGGAGGGGCGGGGAGAAGCCAGCACCCGGTGGGCGGTGATGTCCCTTTCCCGCACTTCTCCATCCTCTTTTCCACTCCATCCGGGGTAGAACCTCCAGAGCTGGGACGGGGTCGGGAAGGTGAGAGAGAGTGTAAAGGTCTGTGGGGAAACGTTGCTCCGCCAAGCCTGGGATGCGCTCAGAGGCGCCCTGTTCCCAGGTTTCCTGTCCAACATGACCTCTGAGAGTCACTTGTACCCTCTCTTCCTGCTGTTCGCCACACAGCGTGGGGCCCACTGGGGGGTGAGGTCAGTCCCTGGCTGGTCTCCTGGGCCTTCCCGTCGCAGGGGCAGAAGGGTGCTGGTTCCTATTACGAAGCTGGGTGTCGCCTTGGTGTTTAATCCCCCACTCCTCGGCTCGGAAGGGCATGGAGAAGCCGGCACCCTGTGGGTGGTGATGACTCTTTCCCGCACTTCTTCTCTATCCTCTTTTCCACTCCGCCCTTGAGCACAGCCTGGAGGGCTGGGAGGTGTCCTGAAGGGGAGAGAGAGAGGAAAGTTTGGTGGGGAAATGTTGCTCTGCCAAGCCCGGGGTGCCGCTCCCTGGCACCCTGTTCCCAGGGGGCTTGTCCAACTTCACCTCCGAGAGTCACTTGGCACCTCTCTTCCTGCTGGGCGCCCCCGGGCGTGTTGGCATGTTTGGTGGGGTGTTCGGGCCCTGGCGGGTCTTGCACCACTTTTCTTCCCAACACGATGGCAGGATGGTTTTCGTTCCAGTTATGAAGGTGGGGTCACCGTGGTCATTGATCCTGCCCACGTTGGTTTGATGGGGTGTGAAGAAACCGGCACCCGGTGGGGGGTGACGACTTATTCCCGCACTTCTACTCCATCCTCTTTTCACTCAGGCCTGGGTCACAGCCACCGGGGCTGGGAAGGGGAGAGAGACAGGAAAGGTTGGTGGGGAAGGGTTGGTCCAGCAAGCCCTGGATGGGCTCAGCGGTGCCCTGTTCCCAGTGGGCATGTCCACCAGGACCTCCGAGCCTTGCTTTGCCCCTCTCTTCCTGCCCGCCGCCGACCGGCAGGGGATTGGGTGGGGATGGAAGACAGGCCAGGCGGGTCTCGTGTGACTTTCCTTCCCAACGCGGGGGGAGGAGGGTTTTCATTCCCGTTACAAAGTGGGGCGTCACCGTGTTGGTTGCTCCTACCCTCTTCGGCTTCCGGGGCAGGGTGAAGCTGGAACCCTGTGGGTGGTGACGACCCTTTCTGACACTTCTTCTCCATCTTCTTTTCCATTCTGCCCGGTGTCATATTCTCAGAGGCTGGGAGGGGTTCCGGAATGGGAGAGAGAGAGGAAAGGTCGGTGGGGAAAGGTTGCTTCGCCATGTTCGGGGGGCCGCTCTGCGGAGCCTTGTTCCCAGGGGGCTTGTGCACATGGACCTCCAAATGTCGCTTGACCCCTCTCTTCCTGCTGAACGCCCACCCTGGCAGGGGACGGGTTGATGGGGGAAGTCGGGACCTAGTGTGTCTCTCACAGCTTTTCTTCCCTTTGCGGGGGTAGGACGGTGTTCGTTCCCCTTATGAAAAGGGGGATCACCATAGTTGTTGATCCTGCCCTACTGGTCTTGGAGGGGTGGGTAGAAGCCGGCAGCTGGTGGGAGGTTACGACCCTTTCCTGCACTTCTAATCCATCCTCTTTTCACTTCGCACAGGGCATGGCTTCCAGGGCTGAGACGGGGTCGGGAAGGGGAGACAGAGAGAAAAGGTCTGTGGGGAAGCATTGCTGCGCCAAGCCCGGGTTGCCGCTTGACGGGGCCCTTTTCCCAGGGGACGTGTCCACCGAGACCTCCTAGCATCGCTTTGCCCTTCACTTCCTGTTGGTGTGTCCTGACACGGGGCGTTTTGGGGGGGGGATAGGTCCCTGTCGGATCTCTCGAGCCTTTCTTTCCCGTCGCGGAGGCAGGAGTGTGCTCTTTCCCGTTACAAAGTGGGGGATCGCCGTGGTGGTTGATCCTGCCCTCTTAGGCTTGGAGGGGCGAGGAGAATCCGGCAGCCGGTGGGCAGTGACGACCTTTTAACGCACTTGTTCTCCATCCTCTTTTCCAATCCACTAAGGGCACATCCTCCGGGGCTGGAACAGGGTCGGGGAGGGGAGAGTAAGAGGAAAGTTCGGTGAGGAAGTGTTGCTCCGCCAAGCCCGGGGCGGCGCTCCGTGGTGCCCTGTGCCTAGGGGACGTGTCTAACATGACCTCCGAGAGTCACTTGGCCCCTCTCTTCCTGCTGTCGGCCACCCTACAAGGGCCGGGGTGGGGGGGAGGTCGGTCTCTGGCGGGTCTCGCATCCTTTCCTTCCCATCGCAGATGCAGGAGAGTGCTCATTACCTTTACAATGGCACGTTCGCCGTGGTGGTTGATCCTGCCCTTGTTGGCTTGGATGCACGGGGAGACGCTGGCACCCGGTGGGGAGTGACAAGGCTTTCCGTGCACTTCTACTCCATCCTCTTTTCACTCAGCCCCGGGGCACAAGCTCCGGGTCTGGGACGGTGTTAGGAAGGGGAGAGAGAGAGGAAAGGTGGGTGGGTATGGATTGCTCCATCAAGGCAGGGGAGCCACTCCATGGCTTCCTGTTACCAGGGGGCGTGTCAAACGAGACCTCCCAGAGTCACTTGGCCCCTTTCTTCTTGCTGGGAGCCGCCCTTCATTTGGCGGGGTGTGGGGATAGTTCGGTCCCTGGCGGGTATCACATGCTTTTCCTTCCCATCGCGTGGGCAGGTTGGTGCTCCTTCCCTATGAAGGTGGGGTCACCGTGGTGATTGATCCTGCTCGCGTTTGTTTGGAGGGGTGTGAAGAAGTCGGCACCCGGTTGGGGGTGACGACCCTTTCCCGCACTTGTACTCCATTCTCTTTTCACTCAGCCCGGGGGCACAGCCTCCCGGAATGGGAAGGGTCCGGAATGGGAGAGAGAGGAAAGTTCGGTGGGAAAAGGTTGCTCCGCCAAACTCGGGGGGCCGCTCCACATTGCCTTTTTCCCAGGGGGCGTGTCCACTGGGACCTCTGAGAGTCACTTGGCCACTCTCTTCCTGCTAGGCGCCATCCGGCGGGGGGCGGTGTGGGTGGGAAGTCCATCCGTGGCGGGTCTCACGTGCTTTTCCTTCCTGTTGCTGGGGGAGGAGGGTTTTTATTCCGTTAAAAAGTTGGGGGTCACCGTGGTGGTTGATGCTGCCCTCCTTGGTTTGGAGGGGCGGGGAGAAGCCGGCACCCTGTGGTCGGTGACGACCCTTTCCCACACTTCTTCTCCATCTTGCTTTCCACTCCATCCGTGTGCACAGTCTCCAGGGCTGGAAGGTTTCAAGAAGGGGAGAGAGAGAGGAAAGTTTGGTGGGGAAGTGTTGCTCTGCCAAGCACAGGGTGCTGATCCTTGGCACTCTGTTCCCAGTGGGTGTGTCCAACGTGACCTCTGAGAGTCACTTGGCCCCTCTCTCCTGCTGGGCGCCGCCGGTGGGTGGCCAGATGGCTGGGGAGTTCGGTCCCTAGCGGGTCTCGCACGCCTTTCCTTCAAGTCGCTGGTCCAGGAGGGTGCTCGTTCCCGTTAAGAAGGGGCTTCACCATGGTGATTGATCTTCTACATCCACTTTAACATCCGCCCAGGTGCACAGCCTTCGGGGCTGGGAAGGGTCGGGAATGGGAGAGTGAGAGGGAAGGTCGGTGGGGAAGGGTTGCTCTGCCAAACCCGGGGGGGGCGCTCCACAGGGCCTTTTTCCCAGGTGGCTTGTCCACCGGGACTTCCCAGCATCGCTTTGCCCCTATCTTCCTGTTGGCGCCGCCAGACAGGGTGCGGTTTGGGGGAGAGATCTGTCCCTGGCGGGTCTCGCGTGACTTTCCTTCCCGTCGCAGGGGCAGGAGGTTGCTCATTCCCATTAAAAAGTGGAGTGTCGCTGTGGTAGTTGATCCTGCCTTCCTTGGATTGGAGGGGCTTGGAGAAGCCAGTAGCCGGTGGGTGGTGAAGATGTTTTCCCGCACTTCTCCATCTTCTTTAACATTCCGAACGGGTGCACAGCCTCCGGGGCTGGGACGGGGTCGGGAATGGGAGACAGAGAAGAAAGATCGGTGGGGAAGGGTTGCTACTCGATGCCCGGGGGGCCGCTGCATGGCGCCCTGTTTCCAGGGGTCGTTTCCACCACGACCTCAGAGCCTCGCTTGGCCCCTCTCTTCATGCCCACCGCCGACAGGCAGGGGATGGGGTTGGGTTCGAGGTCAGGCCCTGGCGGGTCTTGCGCGCCTTTCCTTCATGTCACGGGGGGAGGAGGGTGCTCATCCCGTTAAAAAGTGGGGTGTTGCCCTGGTGGTTTCCCCTGCCCTCTTCGGCTTGGAGGGGTGTGGTGAAGTCGGCACCCGTTGAGCGGTGAGGACCCTTTCCCGCACTTGATCTCCATTATCTTTTCCAATCCACCCTGGTGCACAGCCTCCGGGGCTGGGACGGGGTCGGGAAGGGGAGAGAGAGAGGATAGGATGGTGGGAAAGGGTTGCTCCGCCAAGCCGGGGTGCCACTCCGTGGCTCCTGGTTCCCAGGGGGTGTGTCCATTTGGACCTCCGAGAATCACTTGGCTCCTCTCTTCCTGCTATCTGCCATCCGGCATGGGTCGTGGTTGCGGGGAGTTCGGTCTCTGTCGGGTCTCGCATCCTTTCCTTCCCATAGCGGGGGCAGGAGCTTGCTCGTTCCCTTTAGGATCGGGGGGTTGCCGTGGTGGTTGATCCTGCTCTTGTTGTGTTGGACGCACGGGGAGACGCTGGCACCTGGTGGGGAGTGACGACACTTTCCCTGCATTTCTACTCCATCCACTTTTCACTCAGCCCTGGGGCACAGCCTCCAGGGCTGGGACGGGGTCGGGAAGGGGAGAGAGAGAGGAAAGGTCGGTGAGGAAGTGTTGCTCCGCCAAGGCCGG
>PVKS010047951.1:0-12608 GCA_004027875.1 Aplodontia rufa | reverse complement strand
AACTCCCCAACCTCTTTCGTTGTTTTTAATTTGACAACTATTCATCCTGCATGCAGAATTTTTGCTTTTCTCTTTTATTGGTTCATATTATTTGTACAGAATGGGGGGTTCATTGTAATACATAGTAATTAGATCAGTTTCACTCCCTGCCCTCCTCTCCCCTCCCCATCCCCTTCCTTCATCCTGTGGGTCCCCCTTCGGCTTCCTTGACATCCTTTTCCCCTCTAGCTTCCACACATGGGAGGAAATATGCCACACTTTGCTCTCTGAGTCTGACTTAATTCATTCAAAGATATGGTCTCTAGCTCCATTCATTTCCCTGCAAATACCATTCTTTTCTTCTTCTTTATGGCTGAATAAAAATCCATTATATATTTATTTTTTTCTCTATCCATTCATCTGTTGAGTGATATCTGGGCTGGTTCTGTAACTTGGCTACTGTGAATTGTACTACGATAAACATGGATATGCATGTATCACTATGGTACACTGCCTTTAATTCTTTTGAATAAATACCAAGGAGTGGGATAGTTTGACCATACTGTAGTTCTATTTTCGGCTCCTTGGGGAATCTCTGTAATGATTTCCATAGTGGCTCCACCAATTTATATTCAAACCAACAGTGTATCAGAGATTTCTTCCCCCTGCATCCTCAGCAGCATTTATTTTTATTCATATTTTTTCTTTCTTTCTTTTTTTTTAAAGAGAGAGGGAGGGAGAGAGTGAGACACACACACACAGAGAGAGAGAGAGAGAGAGAGAGAGAGAGAATCAACTCTAGTGAGGTGGAATCTCGGTGTGGTTCGGATCTGCATAACCCTGATGGTGAAAGATACATGTCAACAACTTTGGTTCAATCAAAAGATGAACCATTCCCAGCAGCTTGGGAACCTGAAGGAGAGGAGGATCGCAAGTTCAAAGCCAGCCTCAGCAACTTAAACGAGGCCCTAAGCAACTTAGTGAGACCCTGTCTCAAAATAATAAGAAAAGGGCTGGGGATGTTGCTTAGTGGTTAAGCGACCCTGGGGTCAATTCTTGGTACCAATATACACACATAGGTCTTAAAAAAAGATGAACCAAGTGAGGAAAGTCAGCTTGAGTGGAACTGTTGGGAAAAGGGGTGGTTTGACTGAATTGCCAAGTTCAACAAAGCAGTGTCAGGGAGGGTGGTTTTCTCCTCAGGCCAGGTGGGAAGGGAAGGAAGTGAGAGAGAGAAGCCTCTGTGAGCAGAACAGCGGGGGGATAAAAGAATCCCTCGGTGGACGCTGGAGGGCCTTGTGTGCTCGGCTTTCTTCCCGCAGCCTGTGTGCATCCCCCTAGCCGGTAGCACTCTAATCTAAGGCTGGGCAGCAGTTCTCTCAACTGTCTATGCCAGTCATGACAATTCTAAGTCCCTGTCCTAGGAGCTCCTCCGGCAGGGTTGGGGAGGACGTGTGACTTAGTCCCAGCCAACACAACAGAGCATGTCCTGGGGAAGCCCAGCATCCTAACTGGAAGTTCAGATGAACCTGGTGCTGTTGTCCAACCTGCTGCCTGGCTCTTGCCTTGAGCATATGTGGGGTTCCTAGGATGGCGGAAGGCACCGTGTGGCCCTGGAGTGTAGGCCAACATATCCATGGTGGCAGAGCAGAAAGACTGAAGAAGACTGGAGTCTTTGATGGTGTCTTTTGGAGGCTGCACCCAACCCAGAGCAGCCTTCCTCTGCTTTTCTGTTGTGGGAGATCATTAGTATCTTTATTGCTTAAGCCAGTGCTGGCCTAGTATTTTATTGCATGCATCTGAACACATTCCTTCCAGGTACACACTTGCTTTACAGGGAGGACACTGAGGCCCCAGGAAGGGCCGGAAGCAACTCCACGTCACATGGCCAATGTAAGTTCCCTCAACAGAACTAGGGCTGTTTCTTGAACTCCCCCACCTTCGCTGCTACATCTAGTCCCAGCCATGGCTCTGGGTGCATTCTCAGTGCCAGGGCTGCCCGCAAACTGATTCTGCGATTTCCATCAAAATGACTCCCCGTCTCTGCTCTCTCACAGACTGTGAGGAAGGCAGATTTAAGAGCAAAGCCCTCTGCGTGGCATCTCCATCTTCTGATCCTGAGTGCACGGATCTAGGGGATCTTCTCACTGTACCTACCCCCATCCTGACATCAAGCTTGGGCTCCTCTGTTCTTCTGCTGATGACCTCCCTGTCTCTTCCGAATCAGTTGCTGCCCATGCTCCAAGGCCCATGTCCTCCACAAGGACCGCTCTGATTGTGCTTCCAGCTCTGAGTATTATACACTCAGGCAGGATTCTTTTCCTACTAGTGCTTCATCTTATACTGCCTCTTAAATGTTTTATTAGCACTTTCTCTGGAGGAAGAATCTGCCTTCTCTGTCTTTGAGCTGCTTCAAAATTTCATAGTGCATAGTAGGTACTCAGAAAATACTTGCACATTATACATTTTTGTAACATGACAATGCAAACTCAGAGGATGGGATAAAGTATTTTCAAATCATACCTCATAAGGGAAATGTATCTATAATATATAAAGAACTCATAGAACTCATTAATAGAAAAAATGCAAATCAGTTTAGGGATGGGCATTTTGCAGGAGCATAGCTCAATGATACAACACTTGCCCAGCATGCTGGGTCCTGGGTTCAATCCCTAACACTAAAAAAACGGGTTGAGGGTCTGAGGAGTCATTTCTCCAAAGAAGATACATGAATAACCAATAACACGTGAAAAAAAAAATGCTCAACATCATTAGTCATCAGGAAAATGCAAATTAAAACCACAGGAAGATAGGATGGCCATGATTAAAAAAAAATAATGTGTTGCTGAGCATATGGAGAATTTGGAATCCTCATATATACTTGGTGGTAAGGTAAAACAGCGCAGATATTATGGAAAAGAGTCTGGCAGTTCCTCAAAGACTTAAGCACAGAGTTTTCATATGATCCAGCAATTCCACTCCTATGTACATTCCTAAGAGAAATGAAAACTTACCCCCACATAAACGCTTGTACACAAAAGTTAATAGTGGTATCACTCACAATAGCCAAAAGGTAGAAACAGTCCAAGTATACACTAAAATGTGGTGCATTTGTATAGTGGAATATTATTCAACAATAAAAGTTATAACACATGCTACGACATAGCTAAACCTTGAAAACATTATGGTAAGTGAAAAAGCCATTTTCAAGAGGCCACATATTATATCCACTGAATATGAAATATTTAGAACAGGCCAATCTATGAGACAGAAAACTACATGAGTGGTTGGCTAGGGTTGGGGACTTGAGATGGTAGATAGTGAGGAGTGACTCATAATGGGTGCTGGGATTTTTTTTTTAGGTGATAAAAATGTTCTAAGATGGATTGTTGCACAATTCTGTGACTATGTTAAAATACTCACTGACTTGTACACAGACATCATTGATACCTATGGAGGGTTGTTTCCAGGACCCCTCCAGGCACCAAAATCTGAGGATGCTTAAGTCCTTTATGTAAAATGGCATAGCATTTGCCTACAACATCTGCTCCTCCTGTATACGTGGAATCATATCTAAGTTGCTGATAATCCCTAATGCAATGTAAATACTGCACACACATATAAATACATACATATGTAAATACTATATATAAATATGCAAATACTGTCTATAATATATATGTAGATTATATATATGGATTGCTTAGGGAATAATGACAAGAAAAATGTCTGTACTGTTCAGAGCAGATGCAAACTTTTTGAAAAACTTTCTATTGCAGTTGGTTGAATCTGCCAATGAGGATCCCATGGATATGTAGGGCCAAGTGTAATTTAAATGGATGAACTACATCATATGTGAATTGTATCTTAATAAAGCTATTAAAATGTATCATGAGAAAATTTCTCTGATCATTAAACATTCTTTCAAAACATCTATAATAGCTGCACAATATTTTATCATGTGAGGATACCATGATTTGTTTAATCAAAACTCTGTTGCTGGGGATTTGTTTTACACCCCGATCCTTGATATGGAAAAGAATATTCTTCAACATAAATGCCATGTGTATCAATTACTATTTCCCTAGGATAGACAGCTAAACAATTTATGATACTTGCTATAAATTTCCAAATTATCCCAGAAATAGCTTAACAATTAGATTTCTGGTTAGTCATATCTTCACTGACATGGATACTGTTAGGAAAGCACCTTTGTCAGGCCAGTGTGGGGCAAATTGGTAGGTTATTTAAATGATTGGATTTTTTTATTGAGAAATTTATTTTTGAACAATCACACAAGTTTTTAACAAAATAATATAAAATATATAGAGATTCTGGATATTAGATTTACCTCCATGAGTGCCCCCCCAATTACCCACCCTTATCCCTCCTTTCCCCTTCCCACAATATCTCTAAAAAAGTATTAGGTTGTGTAACATTACACCTTATCTGGATTAAACACATGATAATAGACCACCTTTCTCAATGGCTAGGGTCTAGATCCAGCTTCCGCAGATGAGTGAAGACATTCGACCCTTGGTTCTCTGGGTTATGCTGATTTCGCTCAGCATAATTTCTTCCATAGTCATCCATTTACCTTCAAAGGCTGCAATATCATTGTTTCTAATTGCTGTGTAAAATTCCATGGTATATATGTACCACAGCTTTTGGATCCATTCATCCAGCGAGGGACATTTGAGTTGTTTCCATAATTGGAATAAAGGGGAGCAATGATTGGGTTTTTATTTCTCAATAGCGAGGTTACTCATTTTTTCAAACATGTACTGGTTAAACTTTTCCATGTTTTGCTTTGTGTGTTGATTGATTATTTCTTTTGCCCATTCATATTTTGTTAACTTATGAGAACACTGTATGTTATACATTATATATCATTATATATTCAAATGTTAAAGTTTACGCAAACATTGCTTCAGTTTGTCTTCTTGCCTTTGATTTTGTTTTGATGTTTTTTATTTTAAAGTACAGAGGTTCTTGCTGGGCATGGTAGCGCGTGCCTGTAATCACAGTGGCTTGGGAGGCATAGGCAGGAGGATAGCAAGTTTAAAGCCAGTCTCAGCAACTTCACAAGCAACCCAGCAAGATCCTGTCTCAAAATAAGAAATAAAAAAGATGGGCTGAGGATGTGGCTCAGTGGTAAAGTGCCCCTGGGTTCAATCTTGGTACTACTAAATAAATAAATAAATAAATATAGAGTACAGAGGTTCCTAATTTTATATAGTCAAATCTATTGATTTTGTGTTGTGGCTTCTTGCTTCCTTTTATCTTTAGGAGGACCTCTCTGTCTATATTTTCTTCTAGTTTTGTGGTTTTTATATTTATAATTAATCTTTTACTTGTCTGAAATCTCTGTTGGTTTATAATGTTAGATTAAGATCTACCTCTGGTTCCCAAATGTTACCAAATGGTTCCAACTCCTTTTATTGAATTCTCCTTTTTTCACCTCTATTAATTTGTGATGATATCTTTATGATATATATATACATATACATATGTATATATATATATATTTCTGGCGTTTACACTTGAGAATTTTTACCAAGGCAGTCTCTAGTTGGAGTGGTTTGCTGTATTAGTATTAATCCTTTATACCTTTGACAGCTTTATAATGGTATCTTTTTTTTTTTTAAGAGAGAAGGATAGGGAAAGAGAGAGAGAGACAGAAAGACAGAGAGAATCAATCTTTATTGAGTTTTTCACATGGCTTTCGTTGCTCTGACACTTAGTTGTGTACGTGGGTGCTGGGCTTTGAACCCATGTACTTGTGCATGCCGGGCAAGCACCATAACCACTAAGCCACCGCTCCAGCCCTTTATAATGCTCTTTTAATAACGATGTGGCAAATTCATCTTATACTTTTTTAAAAAAATCAAATTTGCTTGACTATGCTCACTCTTTTAATCATTTAGAACTTTTCAAGTTCTCTTAACCGCCCCCTCCAAACTCTTACTAACAGCTCTCAAAAGCTTCCTTTTGTGACTTTAGGAAAATTATTTCATTCATGAACTAAGTAACATGGAAAGATAGACAATTTTGCTCATATTTAGAATGGAGTAATCTGGGGTTTTTTGAGGGGTGAGTTAGTAGCTTACACATTCATTTTCTTATAACTGCATTCCCTATAGGAGTGAGTCCCTACAATCACTTCATAATAAGTGGCCCTCACTCTCCCTCACCACAGGCAATCATAGCAGGTGTGGATACTGGAGCAATAAGAGATCTTTTCTGGGAATTTTAAGTTTGGAGCAAGGGCACACTGTGGTTGGTGTCTTGAATCTGGGATGTGATGTGGTTCTGGGTGGCCATGTTCTGCCAAGGCCAGGAGAGAGAGGGTTGGTGAGTATGAAAAGAGAAGAAAGACGCTATGGTTTGAATATGAGGTGTCCCCCCAAAATCTCACGTGTGACAATGCAGTACGGCTGAGGTGAAATGACTGGGTGATGGCAGCCTTAACCCAGTGTCTGCCTGGCAACTGAAGGCAGGTAGGGAGTGGCTGGAGGAGGCGGGTCATTGAGGGCCTCTCTTTGGGGTATATATCCTGTATCTGGCAGTGGAGTCTCTCTCTGCTCCTTGGAGCCATGCCTTCCGCCATGATGCCCTGCTTCACCTCATGCCCCAAGGAATGGAGTTGGCCTTCTATGGACTAAGAACTCTGAAACTGTGAGCCCCTAAATAAACTTTTCCTCCTAAAATTGTTCTTGTCAGGTCCTTTAGTCACAGCAATGAAAGAGCTGACTAAAATAAGTGGTATAGTCTCACAGAGTCAAGCAACCCTTCAGAGAAGATATGTTGCATTAGTCAGCGTCTGTCACTATAACAAAATGCCTGAGGTAATTAACTTATGAAAATAACAGGTTCCAGTGCATGAGCAACTGGTCCCATTGTTTTGGTCCTGTGATGTGGCAGCACATCATGGTAAGAGTGCAGTGGAATAAGATTGCTTACATTATGAGCCAGGAAGCAAAAGAGAAAGAGAAAGGGACTGGGTTTCCACAATCCTCTTTAGTGAACACCTTCAGTGACATAAAGACCTAAGGACAAGGCCCCACTTCTTCAAATTTGCACCACCTCCCGATAGCACCATCATGGGTCAACTGTTTGACACATGATCCTTTGGCGGATGCTCAGCAAATCACGGTATGTACTCAGCACCCCTGTTATGCAGGCTTTCAATTCCTTTTGTTATTTCTTCCCAAACATCTGAGACAGCTCTTCTTTTTCTGATAAAATTCTTTGCCGAACAACTCAGGTTGTTGAGCTGCAGTTAAGAAACTATGGATTTGGGGGCTGGAGCGGTGGCTTGGTGGTTACAGTGCTTGCCTGGCATGCACGGGTACACGGGTTCAAACCGCAGCACCTGCATACACAACTGGTGTCAGAGCAGTGAAAGCCATGGGAAAAATTCAATAAAAATTGATTCTCTCTCTCTTTCTCTCTGTCCTTCTCTTTTAAAAAAAGGAACCATGGATTCCAGACCAGCCCATTCGTTGGTCCTTTGGGATCAGGACAAAATGTTTGGGTTACTTGTAGGAGTCATGCTCCATGCTGAGTACACGAAACTGGGCCAATGCATCCTCACAGTCCCGCAGAATGGTTACAACCATGCCGTAGAACCAGATGATTAAAAAGGCTTCCAGACGCATCCTGTGTCACAAAGAACTCGCTTGTCTCTAAAATAAAACAAAGCTCTCTTGAGGTGTTCTTGAGGAAGCTGGTAAAACACCTTTCTCAGTCCCTCACTCCTTGAACAAAGGTGCCCTCCTTTCCTGTTTACCTGGAAACTTCCAAGACCTGGCCCTGTTCAGAACCGCTGTCATCCTTCAGTGGTTCGAACAGCTAATAAGTGAAGCCTTGGTCACGACAGACCTGCAGTGGTTCTTGCACAACACACGCAAACTGATCTGGTTCTGTAGTGGGAAGATTACGACTTGGGTCCCAGGGGAATGCTGTTGACCCATGGTTTTTGAAAATTCGCAAGTTCTTTTGCAAATCTAAAGAAATCTGTGTACCCTATTATGAAAAAAAAATCAATGAGCAAGCCTACTTGTGCATGAACACATACGCACACGCACACGCACACACACATTTGGGTACACTTTTGTGAGGCAGGTTCACAGACTTTCTGAAGCCCAGGCACATGGACTAAAAGTTAAGGACCCTTCAGGTAGGTAAAATTGGATTTCATTTGACCATGCAACACAGTCTCTAACTTCATTTTAAAGACAGAACCTGAATGATTTGAAAGCTGATGGAAAAAACAATCTCAAAGAGATTTGGTTAACAGAAACATTGTCCTGGAGCTTGGGGTCCTGCTCTTGCCCTTGTTTTATATAGCACATTTTAAAAAATCAGTGATTTAATATAATTACCCAAGCTGAAACTGACACAAAATTTATAAGAATAGTTAATGTCTGTATGATGGTATCAAACAAACCCCAGCTAATTGGATGATTAAGTTGAAACCAGGCTAAAAATTATAGCAAAGAGTAAATGTGACAGAAAGTATTCAGATTATAAGTCAAGTGACCAGTTGGGTACAGCAGCACATGCCTGCTACTCAGGAGGCTGAGGCAGGAAGATTACAAATTCCAGGCTAGCCCGAGCAACTTAACACAACCCTGTCTCAAACAAAAGATAGAAAGGACTGGGGGGTATAGTTTAGTAGCACAGCACCCCAGGGTTCAAGCCACAGTACTGGAAAAAGGAGGAGGAGGAGAAGGAGGAGGAGGAGGAGGAGGAGAAGGAGAAGGAGAAGAAGGAAGAAGAAGAAGAAGAAGAAGAAGAAGAAGAAGAAGAAGAAGAAGAAGAAAAAGAAAGAAAGAAAGAAAGAAAGAAAGAAAGAAAGAAAGAAAGAAAGAAAAAGAAAATCAATCATCAGTCTGATACAGATTGGAGGAAGCTTGCTTTTCTGAAAAAGATGGTGGGAGTTGCATGGACTGTGGTTCCTATGAGCCACTGAGAGATGAGTGTCCCCAAAGCTCTGGGGACCTCAGGGTGTGTCAATGGTCAGAGCATGTCTGGATTATCTCTTGGGGTAGCAAGGCCCTTGCACACTAAGCAACCGTCTGAAGGACTGTCCTTAAGTGGAGGAGCTGCAGTTGACAGTGGGAGTCGCTAAATGGGATTATGTCCTGAGAAGGGGAATTTGAAGATCTCGGTGCCAGGGATCCATATGATATGAGAGCATTTAGAAAGAACCAAGACTTTGCCTGGAGAAGAGATGTTTTGCCTGGGGGTAGCAGTGGGGCTGATGGTGGCCTTGACATATCCAATAAGCTTCACATGGAAGCTCAAGTGTTTTCTGATGACAGCTGCTCACCCACAGCACAGGCTGTCTTGGAGAAGCAACCTCTCAGTAACTGGAAAGGTTTGTGGCAAAGCTTCTTGTCACACATGGGGGCTAGATACCGCTGCCCTGAATGGGGCTTGACTTGGGCCTGGGAGGACCCGTCTGGGCTCAGCACATCACAGAAGGCTGTCCGTGTGTGCAGGGCAGAGCGAGGCGGTGCTCCTGCCATGTGTTGGCCAACATTTCACCAAGATTCCTCGCTGCCCTATGACTGATACAGCTCTCCTCACCCCAGCGGATTCCTCTGGACATCTGTCTGTGCATGAACTCACAGGAGTGCATCTCACGTGGATACCTGGGAAGTATGTGCGTTCGTGTGCCATCTTTCTGCTTTAATGATTCCCCGCTTTCCTGCCTCATCTTCCCTATACATTCCCAACCAAGGCCATGCCTGCTGTACCCCTCAGCCCCACTCCCTGAGAGCTGCAGTGTTCAGAGGCTGTGCTCAGCAGATAGCTTATCACCCAGCCTCTTTTAAGAACAAGGATGACCTTCCTGAGTGCTTGATGGCAATTAGCTTCTTTCAGTGACCAGATTGGGTTGTCCTGAAACCGGACAAGACTTGGGTGCAAGAAGGTTATCGAAGAGGTGGGTGATCCTGGAGGAAACAGGAATACAGGAGATGGGACAGAGGGGATGGAGGGAAGCTCAACACACAGGGGAGCAATTGAGGCAACAGGGCCTTGGTCCTCTGGGACCTCCAGAACAGTCCACCAAACCATAAAGACTGGGGAGTTTATTTACTTGCTCCCTGCCTGAGGATTGACTGGGGAAGCATCAACCGCTGGCATTTCTGGGCTGCCCTTGCTTGACACTGAATGGAAGCCCTCCAGAGTCCCTTCAGAGAGGTATTTGTGCTATAAGTAACATGTCCACAGGAGCCTGGGATCACCTGGGAAAGGGATGGCCCAAATCAGACGAGAACCAAGCGTGAACCAAGGGGAGGTGACTCAGGACACTAAAGCATGTGCTGTATGGGCCCAGATGGTCCTGAGCCACTTTCTAAATTCCATTCTATGTTTGTTCAGCAAGCATTTATTGAACACCATTGTATACACTGGGTCAGGCACCAAGATACAAAAGAGCTCCAAGTCTGTTTCTTGTCTCCTCCCATTTGGATAGAAAGATGTTTCAGTAGTTTCCCAAGCAGATTTGTCGATTGATGGATTAATTAGTTGACTGAACAATTTACTAAACTAAACTTTCATTGCTGTTATATTAAAAATCATTCCTCATCTTAGGAGAATTCAAAAGTATACTTCCAGTCCTCCAGGGCATTCTAGCCTGCAGTGTATGCCACACACATCCCAATGATAAAGTCCTTAATAACTACAGGATGAGTTGGCAGAATGATTTAGATCTGAAGTCCAGAGCAGGGCAATTACATCTGGCTCCCAGCTTTAAAAAATTGAAATAATCTTTATCTGAATTTTTAAATGTATGTTAAAATTACAGCATCAAATGTCAACTGTGACTATGACTTATCCTGCCCATGTGAGAGGTGGCACAGGGGAGGCAGAGCCTCAATATGCATGTGACCACCACCTAAAGGTTAAAAACTTCGGATGCAATCTGGTACGCTAATTGTACTTTTATCGATCGCACTGGGAATCTGAATAGCAACAGGGAAATGAAATTCTTGAGGCCAGCCTTTCTGCCATAGACTTTCCTCATCTCCTGTGGACAAATGAGACGTTTGGAGAAGGAATTTGTCTCTCGGGGCTTGCTGTCCTGCTAAATTATTTTCTATTTCTCATTAATTCTTGTCTTCCTCTTGCCCATGCCACCCAGCTCCTCAGTGGCCTCCCCTGCCCGTCCAAGTCGCATCAGCTGTCAGACTCACCTGCACTTGGTGGCTGTTTCTTGCTGCTCCACTGAGCTCCCTTTCCTTCCAACCCAGGGCTCCTGAGACCACGAAATCGAGGGCTTAATTATATCCTTCTGGAGTTGCTTGCTAATTGTCTCGTCTGTGACTTCTGTGGCTCCATCCATGACAGATACAACCTTCCCATATAAGACATGTTTTAAGTAATTGTAAGAAAATGTAAATGGACGCCTAGAAGAGCTGTTTTGAGATTGCCAAAGAACACTAACAAGGCAAATTCAAGATCTGCGCTAAGGTGGAGAATCTGGACTCCCCTTTCTGCCGGGTAGGCAGGCGCTATATGGACACTCGAGATTAGGGCCAGGTTGCAGAAGAACAAGGCAGGAAAAGTCACAGTGACAGCAATAATGACTTTCACAGCTGGGGGCGATCTTGAAAACCCAAGGCTGAGCCCAAGAAGCCAGGCATCAGGGAGCGCACACTGTGTTCCTCTGTGTTCCTTGTAAACATCCACATAAAGATCACGGACAGGCAAAAGGGTCTAAGGTGCTAGAGGTCGGGATAGGGGCTACCTTTGAGTGTGTGAGGAGGGACAGTGCTCTACAACTCGATGTGTGTGGCGCATATGCAAGGAGAGGGCGTGAAATTGTACTCTTCAGTTTTATGCACTTTATGCGCACTTAGTACTTCAATGAAAAATCTAACAACAGCAGCTATAATAATGCAATAGTGGACATCTATGGAGCCTCGCCTATGCCCTGCACCTGGCGCTGTGCTTACGTCTTCATGCAGTTAGCTTGGGTTTTGAATTTATCTTTATCTTTTTTTTTTAAATTTATCTTTTTAACTCCTCATGAGCATCTTCAAGGCAGGTGTCTCCAGGTTCAGTTTCCAGGGGGATAAACAAAGGCTCAGAGAGGCTGAGAAACGTGTCCAAGTATGCTTGAGGAGCAGACTCCTCCAACTGTGAACCCAGAAAAAAGCAGCAAACTCCCCCAAATCGAGACTCATCCTGGATTCAGTCCTAGAAGTGGAGTCAGGTCACCTCTAATCTGTCATTGTCCTTCCCTCTTCTCACACTGCTTTTCCATCCGCAGCTAAAGCAACATAGCTTTGGTGCCTGAGCAGTGTTTATAAAATACTAGAGGGGACAGGAAAGGCTCTTTTTCCAGGATGGAGATCGGAGTGCAGAGGTAATGAACAGGATAAAAGCCACCCTACTCCCAGAGAAGAAGGCTGGGTGCCCAGAGCCGCGTCCTCAGATTCTGCACTGGTCATACCTTCCACATCTGACTCCTCTGGGAGCAAGGGGGTCACCCTTAGATCTGGCCTGGATGAAGATCCTTCTTTTCTCTCTCCCTTCCTTCTTACCTCCCGCTCCATTCCTCCTTCCTTTCCCTCTTCCCCCTTCTCTCCTCCTCTCCTTCCTCCCTCTCT
>PVKS010047950.1:0-12623 GCA_004027875.1 Aplodontia rufa | reverse complement strand
TTTTTTTTTTTTTCAAATGAAAAGCGATTTTTAATGGGATTATACAAATCTCATCAAATCCTGGCCAATTAATCTTTTTTTTTTTTTAATTTTATTTTTGAACAACCTTACAAGATTTTAACAAAATAATATAAAATGTGTAAATACCCCTATTAGTTTTTTAAGAATTACAAAATATCACTATTCGTTTTCCAGCACCACCAAAAAGAAAAAAAGAGAAACTCTGCTACTCTCCTATTCTAGTCATATAATATTTTCTTGTGTGCTATAAACTTCAACCCTTATGTGTTATTGAACATTAAAGATATACACAGTTCTAATTATGTGGGTCCAGTGAAAATCCATATTTATATAGCTTTGCTTTTTCATTAGTCAAATTATAAGGAATTTTTGCTATTCTCCATTATGTGTAAAATTTCATAGAATTTTTGTCTAAAATATTCTATTTGCTCTAGACTAAATTGGTAGTTATGTTAAAACAATGACTGAAATTTTGCTAGTGTTTTTAGTACTAATAACTACTATAAATATATATTAAAATCAAATGAAAATGATCTCTGAGCTTCACGTATGCTGACTGTATCTTATGTATGGTGAAAATTAGAAACAATGTCACTTTGTAACCATGGCATGCTTGAGGCTATTCTTGGGCTTTAGGTTAGAGACAGTTATTCATGCACTCCTAGACAAAGAATTATGAATGATCCCATAATAATCTAATATATTTTTCTTTTTTGGTTTTTGAAAGAGAGAATCAATTTTTTTATTTAGTTTTCATGTGGCTTTCATTGCTCTAACACTTCATTGTGTATGTGTGCATGTGGTGCTGGGGTTTGAACCCATGTCCTTGTACATACCAGGTAAGCCCTGTAACCACTGAACTACCACTCCAGCCCAGTCTAATATTTCTAAAAGCATAAATCAGAAGATTTACTTGTGATCATATAGAAGTAATATCTAGGAGGAGTCCTCTCTAGGATTTAGATTACTTCTTCTATGTCTAGACTTTGTTCCAAGCATAATTCCCAATCCTAAGTGCCACATCTAATGATATAAGATTTGATTGTCAGGGCTGGGTATGAAACTCAGTGGTGAATATTGCGTGTGTGGGGTTTAATCCCCAATTCTGAAAAAAAAAAAAACAGAACATTGGTTGCCAAAACTAAAAGTTGGTGTCCTCCCCATTTTTCTTTTTTTTTAATTGACAAATTTATCTATATTTACTATGTACATGATGTTCTAAAATATGTATGCTCTGGGACTGGAGTGGTTGCTCAGGTTACGGCACTTGCCTAGTATGCACGGGGACATGGGCTCGATCCCTAGCACCACATACACAGTGAAGTATTGGAGGAAGAAAAGCCACATGAAAAACTAAATAAACTTGATTCTCTCTTTCTCTGTCTCTTAAAAAGAAATGAAAAGAAAAAGAATGCAGGCATTCTTATTAACTGTGGTCACCATGTTTATACAATAGACCTCTTCCAGGTTGATTTTATTATGTAAAAATGTGGAGTTTTTTTTTTCCCTCATGTTGTAGAATTCAAGGTTTTTATTTAATTAATGAATCATTTTTTTTGTGTGTGCCACTGCATCCAACATGAACTCAAGGTTTTTAGTATTTAGAAATAAAATGATACAAATTTTGTTTCAAACTTTAATTTTTTGTCATCTCTTAATTCTCTTAAGTAAATATTCCTTTCTTACTCAGCTACTATTTAGGTGGTAATATTAAAAAATTGCTGTTTCACTAAAATATAAAAATGTAGAGGGTGTAGTGATACACACCTGTAATCTCAGCAACTCAGGAGATTGGGCAAGAGGATTGCAAGTTTAAAGTAAGCCTCTGCAACTTAGCAAGACCCTGTCTCTAAAGGAAAAATTTAAGAAAACGAGCTGGGGATGTGGTTCAGGGCTCAATGTAAGCACCCCTGGGTTCAATCACTGGTACAAAAAACAAACAAACAAACCAAAAAAACCCACATTTATTGCAGCTTAAAAAAAAAAAAAGTCACAATAAACCAGGTTGATGATGTAACTTACTGACTGAATGCTCCTGGATTCAATCTCCAGTACTGCCACAAAAAAAAAAAGTATTATGAATATATCAAACATCCTTTAACTTCTTAGATTCACAGACATATTGAATATTAATGCTGTTGTCCTGCTATATCATCCAGTCCTCTTCCCATTTTGTAAAAAGTTTCTTTTGTAAAAAGTTTCTGAAACCTTTCTTGAGAATGTTTAATCAATCTTCAAAAAATAGCAGTCTAGTCTAGAAGTAATTACGTTGCTATTCTCCCCCTTCATTCTTTCAGATGGTGTTTTGCATGAAAATGATCTGATGTGCTGTTGTTTCCCACAGGTAGATATCATTTGTGGCGATCACTTGCTGGAGCAGTACCAAACTCTAAGGGAAATCAGACGTGCAATAGGTGATGCAGCAATGCAGGTAGGTCTCAGACTTTATCAGACTCATACTGAGCACAGATTGTTTAATGAAAGAAGCAAATGCTGGGCACAGTGGCACACACCTGTAATCTCAGCAACCTGGGAGGCTGAGGCAAGAATATTGCAAGTTTGAGGCCAGCCTGAGCAACTTAACAAGACCCTGTCTCAAATTTTATTTAGTTTTTCATGTGGTTTTCACTGCTCCGACACTTCTTTGTGTACGTGGTGCTATGGTTGAAACCCACGGCCTTGTACATGCCAGGAAAGCACCAGAACCACTGAGCCACTGCTCCAGTCCCAAGACCCTGTCTCAAAATAAAAAATAAAAAGGACTGGGGCTGGGCTGGAGTGGTGGCTCAGGGGTTCCTTTGCTTGCCTGGCATATGTGAGGATGCAGGTTCAAACCCCAGCATCACATACACAACGAAGTGTCAGAACAACAAAAGCCACATGAGATACTAAATGAAATCATCCATTCTTTCTCTTCCTCTCACTGTCCCTCTCTCTTTAAAAAAAAAAAAGAAAAAAAGAAAAGGACTAGGGCTGTAACTCAGTGGTAAAGTACCCCTGGGTTCAGTCCTTAATATGGAAGGAAGTTTCCTGTTATCTCAAAGTTTTCATAAATATTCCACAATTTGGGGTTGGGGATTTAGGTCAGTGGCAGAGCACTTGCCTAGCACGTGCAAGGCCCTGAGTTCAGTCCTCAGCCCTGGGGGAAAAAAAATCCACAATTTATTAAGATTATCCAGACTGCAAATAATAGTCATAGTTAATTTATTTATTTATTCATGATTTATTCGTTTTTGAGAGAGAAAGAATCAGTTTTATTTAGTTTTCCATGTGCCTTTTGTTGCTCCAACTCTTCGTTGTGTATGTGGTGCTGGGGTTCAAACCTGTGTCCTCGTGCATGCCAGGCAAGCACCATAACTGCTGAGCCACTGCTCCAGTCCAGGTAATATTTACTGAATGAATGTTTACTGCATGGTCACAACCTGGTTTCAGTGGTTTGTGTGGATTATCTCATTTATTCTTCACAGTGAATCTATGAGATAGAATTTTTTTTTTTTCAGGGCTGAGGACCAAATTCGGGGCCATGTGTGTGCTAGGCAAGTGCTCTGCTACTGAGCTAAATCCCCAACCCCCGAGATAGAGATTCTTTTATTCCATGTTTTAAAAATAGGGACACTGGGGCTGGAGTGGTGGCTCAGTGGTTACAGCGCTTGCAAGACCCAGATTCGAATCCTAACACACATACACAACTAAGTGTTGGAGCAACAAAGACCAGATAAAAAACTAAATAAAATTGATATTCTCTCTCTCTCTCTCTCTTTCTCACGGCCCCTCTATCTTAAATGAATGAATGAATGAATGGACACTGAGGTACTGAAAGGACATGTAATTTCCCGTAGTGAGCTAGTGGTGAGCCAGGGATCAAGTGTCGAGCAGTTCAATGCTAGAAGCATAGCTCTTTTTTCCTGTATCATATTGTAGTAGAGTTTCTCAGACCAGTATAGTCGTGTTGCTTAACCATTCAAATGCATTCTAAGGAACACATCATTAGGTAATTTTCTATTGTGCACACATCATAGAACGTATTTATACAAGCGTAGATGGTATGGCCCACTATGCATCTAGGCTTTAGTATAATCTTATGGGACCACTGTTGTATATATGGTTTATTATTATGCATGTGACTGTCTATCCATAAGAATACTTCTTTATAAATAATTTGCAGACTGGGAGCAGGAGTACTCCCCTGTAATTCCAGCACTTAGGGGGCTGAGGCATGAGGATCACTTGAGTCTAGGAGATTGAGACCAGCCTGGGCAAGAATGAGATCCCCACCTCAAAAGCAAATAAATAAGTAAATAAACTTTTTTTGTTTTAAAACCAGGAATTGAACCTGGGGCACTCAACCACTAAGGCACATCCCCAGCTCCTTTTATTTTTTATTTTATTTTTGGTATCAGGTATTGAACCCAGGGGCACTTAACCACTGAGCCACAGATCCCAGTTCTTTTTATATTTTAATTTTTGAGACCAGGTCTTGCTAAGTTGCTTATGGTCTCACTGAGTTGCTGAAGCTAGCTTTGAACTTGGGATCTTCCTGCCTCAGCCTTCCGAGCTGCTGGGATTACAGGCATGTGCCACCACATCTGGCTTTATTTTTTATTTTGAGACAGGTCTTGTTAAGTTGTTGAAGTTGGCATTGAACTTGTGGTCTTCCTGCTTCAGCCTCCCAAATTGCTAGGATTATACAATGCCACACTAATAAGATACAGAAAATATACTCTCCTACTTACATAGGTGCATGTATATACATGATATATTATATTATATATATACATATATATATATATTTTTTTTTTTTAAGAGAGAGGGAGAGTGAGAGAGAAAGAGAATCAATTTTATTTAATTTTTCATGTGGGCTTTGTTGCTCCAACACTTCGTTGCGTATGTGGTGCTGGGGTTCAAACATGGGTCTTCATGCATGCCAGGCAAGTGCTATAACCTCTGAGCTACCTCTCCAGCCCCTACATGATATATTTTAATTGACATATAGCAAGCTACATGAGTTTTTATTACAACCTCAAAATTAATACTGTAGCCTTTTCATGTCATCTATAGACATGTACAGAGCAGCATAATATTTGAGTTGCCTGCTATATATACTCCCTGCTGAGGCTGAACAAGTTGACGATCCGCCTTCTGTTTTTATTACTTATTTAATTGTGCTGAGGATTGAACCCAGGGCCTTGCACATGCTAGACATGCACTCTATTACTGTACTACCCCTCAACCCCCACTCTTCTTATTTCAGTTGTCATCCTGTAAAAAAGGTGATATTTTCATGATATATTTAGTGTCATGAATTTCACATTTTTATACTTTTTTTTGTTTGTGATTTTGGTCTTTAAAATTCTCTACCACTGGGGGCTAGGAGTATAGCTCAGTGGTAAAACGCCCACCTAGCATGAAAAATAGAAAGACAAAGGAAGAAAGAGAAAAAAGGTTCAATACTATACAGTAGAATGCTTCATTTAGGCATGAGTTATTACAGTGCTATTGTCTACAAGTCCAATATTAATGAATCAGCAATATGAATTAAATAAACTGTTTTTAAACACATGAAACCAGATTATGTATTAGTCCATTAATGAAAATGATCAGAGACTTGCAGGAACCCAACCCTGTTTTTCCCCTAGGAGCAGTGGTTCAATACTCGCTCAGTGTTTATAGTGACTATAGAACAGGACTACCTCAAGTAACAAGCAAGAGTCCCTATATAAGTTCAAAAATAAGCAGCACTAGTCTGTGGCAATAGAAGTGAGGGTAGTGGTCATGTTTAGAGGTGCATGTTATGTTGATTGTATTCTGGGCTACCAAAAATATTCCATAGCTTGATCTGAGTTATAATTATGTGGGTATAGCATATATGTGGAAGTTCATTAGCTGTATACTTAATTTTAAAAAGTTTTTAAAAAGGAAAAAAAATAAAATAGAAAAATCTTGGGCTGGTAGAAAGCATGAGGCCCTGGATTCAATCCCTACCACCACACAGAATTAAAAAAAATCTTTTTTTTTTCTTAATGACAGAGAGAGAGAGAAAGAGAGAGAATCAATTTTTATTTAGTTTTTCATGTAGCTTTTTTTGCTCTGAGACTTCGTTGTGTATGTGGTGCTGGAGTTTGAACTCGCGTACTTGGGCATGCCAGGCAAGCGCCGTAACTGCTGAGCCACCGCTCCAGCCCCTAAAAAATATCTTGAACTTGGGGGCTAGAGAGGTGGTTCAGTGGTAGAGTGCTTGCCTGGCATGTACAAGGACCCAGGTTCAATCCACAGCACAGCATACACAGCTAAGTGGAAGAAAAATAAAAACCAAATGAAAAAATAAAATTACCTCTCTCTTAAAAAAAAAACTTATTAATGAATTTATTAGTAAGTTGTTGGGAGTGATATTAATGTGGTAATTCTGAAACCATTTTCTATATAAGATTATACAAGCCGGGGGGCTGAAGCAGTGGCTCAGCTGTTGGAGCACTTCCCTGGCATGAGCCAAGGACCCAGGTTCAAACCTCAGCACCACATACACAACTAGGTGTTGGAGAAAAAGCCAGATTAAAAAAAATAAATTAAATTAAAATTAATTTTCTTTCTCTCACTCTCTTCCTCTCTTTCTCTCAAAAAAAAAAAAAGATTATACAAGCTGGGTGTGGGGCACAGCTGTAATCTCAGCGGCTCAGGAGGCTGAGGCAAGAAGATCACAATTTCAAAGCAATTTAGCAAGGCCCTACGTAACATAGCAAGATTGTCTCTCAAAATAAAAAAACAAAGGGGGGAAACCATGGAATGGCATCAGCCTTGGCTAACTATGTGAATATACATTTGTTCTTGATTATTTGATAATGATTCCCCCTCAACTGTAATTCCATGTTCAACTAATAAAAAAAATTAGGAAAGGAAGAAAAATAAAAATGGTTGGGGATGTAGTTCAGTGGTTAAGTGCCCCTGGATTCAATCCCAGATACCCCCTGCCCCCAAAATAAAAATTAAACATGTAAACATATTTATAGCATTAGGTACCATGGTTCTCACTATAGCAGAAGGGAGATATAAACATGAAATGAGAAAAGGGACAGAACCCTGTGGTACTGGGTTAGAATTAGAAATACAACTTTATGGGGTTTTGTTTTATTTTAAAGAGAGAATCAATGTTTTATTTAGTTTTTCATGTGACCTTTGTTGCTCCGACACTCCATTGAGTTCGTGGTGCTGGGGTTTGAACCCATGTCCTCATGCATGCCAGGCAAGCACCATAACCCCTGAGCCACCACTACAGCCCCAACTTTATGTGGTTTTTTTTTTTTAACTGTATGGTTTTTAAAAATACACTTTTTCTACCTCTGTCCACTGGAAAAAAACCTAGATGCAATGAATGACATATGTCATAGCAGTGAACACAGGTGACACTCAGATTTTGTTATTGTTGTTTTGGTGGTGGGTATCAAACTTAGCACCTCACACATGCTAGGAGATCTTGGTTTCTAAATACTATTATCTTCCTCTAGAAAAGACCATGACAAAGATAGGGCCAAGGGCACAGAAAACATGATACACCAAGAGATTTCTTATCTAATAGTGGTCTGCTTATTATAAATTTTTCAAAATTAATCTAATGTCAGTTATAATGGAAATTAATCTGCCCTGATATCCTTTCTACTCCTTCATTTTTATCTAATAATTTTGAAATTGTGAAAAGATTGCTATAAAGATCACACCGAATAATTTAAAACCGTTTATTTCAAAAAATCAATTCATGCCAGGTGTGGTGGCACATGCCTGTATTCCCAGGGGTTCAGGAAGCTAAGGCAGGAGGATCACAAGTTCAAAGCCGGTCAGCAACTTAGCAGGACCCTGCCTCAAAAAGATAAAAACAGCTGAGGATGTGGCTCAGTAGTTGAGTGCCCCTGGGTTCAATCCCTGGTACCAAAAATAAATAAGTACATAAATAAGCAATTTTATTTTTACTTTTTGTTTTAAGGAGAGAGAGGGACAGTGAAAGATAAAGGCAGAATCAATTTTATTTAGTTTTTCATGTGGCTTTCATTGTTCTAACGTACACTTTGTTGTGTATGTGGTGTTGAGGTTCAAACCCACATCCTCGTGCACTCCAGGCATGCGCTGTAATCACCGAGCCCATAAATAACCAAATTAATTAGTTAACATGTAAAAATGAATTCAATAAAATTAGTCTAGGGGCTGGATCGGTGTCTCAGTGGTTACGGTGCTTACTTTGCATGTGTGAGGGTTCAAACCCCAGCACCACGTGCTTACCTTGCATGTTCGAGGGTTCAAACCCCAGCACCACATACACAATGAAGTGTCTAAGCAACGAAAGTCCATGAAAAACTAAATAAAATTGATTGTCTTTCAAAAAAATAAAAATAAAATAAGTCTACCTTCTTGTACAAATTATTTTAATAATTTTGTACTTTTCTGAAATGTTATACCAATAATTGTTATTCAGACAAGGAGCATTGCTATGCATTTTTGTATAAGTTACTGTGAACATATATTTTTCATAACTATTTAATGGTGCTTAGACTTTTTAAAGAAAATACAAGTTTTTGTAACTTAAAATGATAAGATTTAACTGAGCAATGGCAGGATTAATGGCTCCCGGGCTAATTATTCTCTTGTACTGCAAGATTATAAGGTTGCAATTATCCAGTTATAAGTACGCTTCTGTTATTGTGTCAAGTCAGCTTGTCAGAGTAGCAAAGGTAATTGGTAGTAAGATAGTAAAGCGATTAATGGCCCTCTTTTTTTTTTAAATGGATGTCATTTTTACTTGTATTTAATGTGTGATATAAAAATTTGTGAGAGGGGCTGGAGCAGTGTCTCAGCAGTTACTGTGCTTGCCTGGTATGCCGGAGGACCCAGGTTCCAGCCCTAACGCCATGTACATAACTAAGTGTCAAAGCAATGAAAACTACATGATAAACTAAATAAAACTGATTCATTCTCTCTCTCTCTCTCTCTCTCTCTCTCTCTCTTTCCTTCTCTCTCTCTTTAAAAAAAAAAAGAGGAAGAGAACTTTAGTTGCTCTGACACTTTTTTGTGTATGTGGTGCTGGGGTTCAAACCCAGGTCCTTGAAAATGCCAGACAACTGCTATAATCTCTGAGTCATTGTTACAGCCCCATAACAACCCATTCTTGAGGGAATTGATCCACTCCCATATGACCTGACCCACTCCCTTGAGACCATATTAATCCATTCATGAGGGTGGAGCCCCTCATGAATGTCCTAATCCCATTCCACTAGCCTCCACGTCTTGAATTTTTCATTATACACTGCCACACTAGAGACCAAACTTCCAGCACATGAACCTTTCAGGACAAACCTTATCTAAACCATAGTTGATAGTTAAAACTAAGACTAAGATTGGAGACATCTGAATAGAAAATATAAATATAGATAATACTTGCATATTATCTATGTAGAAATTAGATATTTTAGACATCTAGCTATAAATTTGAATAAGTATTTCATATGATATGATTTTATACATGCTTTGAGATAATTTTGAGATCTTGAAACAGCTTGTAAGCTACATTTCCATTTTATATCTGCATATCAATATACTGTTTTACAAAATGATGTTTTCATTTATAAAGCATAATAACTATATATGCAAAATTTAACATTATGTAAAATGTAATTTGTATGCATGTATAAACTGTTAGTGGAATCTATTTCTGTTACATAAATTCATTTGCTTTAATCAAGCTAATAAGTCTAGAACAGATCTGATGGTCTTTGAGTCAGACATGGTATGGGGTTATTATGCTTTTGACTTATCCTATGGATTGTTGTTTTTATTTTGTAGTTCTGGGGATTAAACTCAGAGCCTCACACATGCTAGGCAAACACTCCAACATTGAGCTTATATCTCCAGCCAATTTAACTTAATTTAATTTTATATTTTGAACCCAAGGGTACTTAACCACTTAGCCATAACCCCAGGCCTTTATTTTTTTATTTTGAGACAGGGTCACATTAAGTTGCTGAGGCTGGCTTTGAACCTGCGATCCTCCTGTCTCAGCCTCCCCAGCTGCTGGGATTACAGGCATGTGCACCTGGCTTAATTTTTTTAAATTTTTTATTTATTTATTTATTTTTAAAGAGAGAGGGACAGTGAGAGAGACAGAGAAAAAGAGAAACAACTTTATTTAGTTTTTCACATGGCCTTTGTTGCTCCAACATTTAGTTGTGTACGTGGTGCTGGAGTTTGAACCCGGGTCCTCGTGCTTGCCAGGCAAGCACTGAAACCACTGAGCCACCGCTCCAGCCCCTGGCTTAATTTTATTTTGAGACAGTGTCTTACTAGGTTAGCTCATGCTAGCTTTGAACTTGTGATCCTTCTGCCTCAGCCTCCTGAGTCACTGGGATTACAGGTGTGTGCCACTGTGCCCAGTGAAGTGAGACCAGTTAATATATTTTTTTAAATTTCAATTTCTTTACTGGGGACTGAGGTTGAGCACTTGCCTAGCATGCTTAAGGCCCTGCTTCAATCCCTAGCACTAAAAAAAAAAAAAAGAAAGAAAGAAATTCCTTCAAGCATGCATCTGGTCTTTGGTTTACTACTGCCTGGCCTTTGTCATTTCCTGTAGACTCAATATGCCTAACTTACATATTCATTTATGCTATTTTTCTGGTCCTCATGGGCATTTGAATTTGTGAACCCGCTTCTAAAATTGCTGGAGTGGCCAGGAACAGAAGCCAGATTTCAGTGGGTGAGAAATTAAGAAGGTGAGCCAAATCTTAGCAAAGAAGAAAAAGGTAGGGAGAAATAAGGATTGCCAATGTAAGTGACATGTGCCACCACACCCTCCTGTTACTCAGAGTAGGTCCTTTGTGCATTCCCCATGAGTCTTTCCTTTTAGCTAGTTTTTCCATCCAGAGGAAAGTAGAAATAGTACCTTATGAAGATGGATTACGAACTGGATGCAGGTTGGTGAGAGCACAAAGAATTAAGACCTAATATCAAGAGGGGAAACAAGAGACCCACAGAAAAAGCTGATAAAAATACTTGGAAATACAGCATCTGGAATCATTTAGTGTAAAGTTAAGTTGCCCAACAGTCCCTGAGGACAATCTTCAAGGGAGGAAGTAAAATATATTATTTATTTAGACTTCCATTAAATGGATAAGAGTTTGAAAGTATTATTACTTACAACAATAGTGAACTGTACTTATGTGGAAATGAACACTTCTTTTTTTTTTTTTTTTTTTTTTTTTAATGGTACTAGAATTGAACCAAGGGAATGCTATCACTGAGCTACATCCCAGTTCATTATTTATTTTTATTTTGAGACAGGGTCTTGCTAAGTTGCTGAGGCTGGCTTCAAACTTGGAGTCTCCCTCCTTTGCCTCCCCAGTTGCTGGAATTATAGGCATGAGCCATTGTGACTGGCTGAACATTTTATTTCTTAAATAGATCCATGATGCTTTATGATAGTTGAGTCTTTTTTTTTTTTAAGGCAAACTAATTCTTGGATAGTCTATTAAGTAGTCTATGGAGCCAGACATGGTGGTGCATACCTGTAAGGCCATGGGTTCAACCCCTAGTATAAAAAAAGAAAAAGTAATCTATGGACAAGAAAGGGCATATCTCTTTTATCCATTTTTGGAGAATTGTTTAGTCAAAAGCAACTTTGGCTCCTGAGCCCAATGGCACATCTATAATCCCAGAGGCAGAAGAATCATAAGTTTGAAGCCAGCTTCAGCAACTTAGTAACATCCTGTTCCAATATAAAAGATATGAACTGGGGGTTTAGGCTTGTAGCTCAGTGGTAGAGTGCTTGCCTAGCGTGTGTGAGGCACTGGGTTTGATCCTTAGCACTGCGTTAAAAAAAAAAAAAAGGATTGGGGATGTCGCTCAGTAGTAAAGCACCCTCCCTGTTCAATCCCCAGTACAAAAAACAAATGTCAACTTTAATATTATTTGCATAACTAGGTTTCAAAGAACTGAAAAGTAGTCTTTTCTTTTTTCAGGATGGTCTGCTTGTCCTTCATTATGGTCTTGTGGTTTCTCCTCTAAAAATAACTTGAGGATACTAAGTTATGAAGAAGGAAACAAAGTGAGGAGACTTCTGCAGGACTGCATCTCACCAAAGATTTCCATAAAACATGTAATCACTACCATATTGTGCTGTTCAAGACATAAGTTATCTATTTTCAGCACCAGGAATCAGCATTTATAGGTACAACTGGAATGATGGAATGCACCTGTTTCACTAGAGACTATATGTAAAAAGCGCCAGAGCTCAGGGGAAATTTCTTCAAAACATCGAGTTTTAAAATTCCTTGTGATTCCATATTCTTTGATATTGATTTTTTGCTTCCCATCTTTGAGGTAAATTGATCACTGTTTTCTCCTTTGTTGAGCCATGTCCCTTTCAAGTTGTCAGTAAGGATTCTGTTCTGTAGGACAGGATCAGTTGGGCATTTGTCCTTTTGGGAAAAAGAGGTATGCTTTTAAATAGGAAATTCAAAGCCAGCCTTTGTTAAACCGTAGGATGTGCTCTCAAAGACCAAAACTACTGGCTGCTTTTGTGTGTTGCCATCGTATTTTGAATGTGTGTCTTTTTTTTTATTTAATACCAG
>PVKS010047949.1:0-12614 GCA_004027875.1 Aplodontia rufa | reverse complement strand
TGTGTGATTGTTCAACAAATAAATTTCTGAATAAAATAAAAAGAAAATAAAAGAGATACATTACCAACTGAAGTTCTGAGAGTCCTCAAATACAGAATGTTCTCCCTCATTATCTAAAGTTTGGAGAAGTGTGATGTACTCTTTAAAATATAATTTTACTGTATAATTTTGCATTCCTAAGTTTTATATGCAGTCTGGAATTAAATGTTTGTAAGCATTATTTAAAAATATATATAATTGTATCACTCACATGAATGTGCCACATTTTGGTTATCCATTCTGGATTTGATGGACATTTGCTATATTTTACTGTGTAATTGTTACAGATTGTATGCCATTTCTTTATATTTGCCAAAAAGTACGGCCTGACCATTATGTGAAGTTTTTTGTTAAAAAGGTTTCGGCATTATTACTTGAATGTTGTTCATTATCTTTGGTGTGACATTAGGATGCGTGAAATACTCATGAATATATGTTAAAATTGTACAGTCCAAATGGGGGCACATCATTCATTATGACAATTTAGTGAACATTTTTTTCCAGTCTGGAAAAGAAAGGTTAACCTTTTAGTTGCTACTGATTTCTGCACTATTGTGAAAATATTCCATTTGAGAAAATGTAGAGTAGTGTTTTGAGGTGTGGGCTTACGAAATTTAATCCTCTCTGGGTAAAGACTCTGTGCCCATCATTGCCTTCAGGATCTGATGCGCCATCCTCAGCACCACCATGTAAGGTGTGTTCACTGTGAGTCCCACAGCCTTTGAGCAGACCTCACAAGGTGACTTTTCAAAACACACCAATAACACGGGTGCACTGAGAACCTCAGGCTCACTTTCAGTGTGCCAGGAGCTGATGTGCATGCATGCAGCACCAGTGAATCAGCTCCTGGGTTTAACATGTCAGTGGAGTGACGAACAGAATCGTTCCATGTAGCAGTTATGCAACATACAGACCAGATTTTGAACTGAAAAACATGGGTGTGAAGATTTCATAGTGGCAGTGCTTACCGGGTGAAATGTGGTGAATCTTCTCTAAGTTTTGGGTACTGCGAAGGTTGTAGTTTTAATTTGAGATGTCTCTCAAAAGTTCATGTACGTCATTTCAGAAAGGCTGAGGTGAAATGATTGGGTTCTAAGAGCCTTAACCCAATCAGTGAGTCAATCTGTGAGTTGGGATTAACTGGTGACTATAAGCAGGTAGGGTGTGGCTGGAGGAGGTGGGTCACTGGGGGCGTGAATTTGGGTACATATTTGTAGCTGGCAGGGTGTTTCTCTGTTTCCTAGAGCCGTGCCTTGACCCACTTCCCTGGGCCACACTCTTCCACCTTGGTGTCCAGCCTCACCTCCAGTCACAGGAATGGAGCCGGCTTTCTATGGACTATGACCTCTAAAACTGTAGGTCTTTTAGTCGCAGCAGTGAGAAAGCTAACGTGGTGAAAAGCGTTGCTATGGAAATATTCTAGAAGTGTTGTAGTGGATATGCGTTTTCATTTACCTTGGGTATGTACCTAGGGGTGGAGTTGCTCGGTTGTATGGTAAACGTACATATACCTCTTTGAGAAAGTGCCTAGTGCGCTGCCACCAGCTGTGTTCTTGGACCCCAAGTTCTCTATAGCCTGTGGATGCATTCACTGCTCCAGTCATGTTGGAGAGCATGACGTTACAGCTCCCAGTGGTTTTATTTGGCAAAGTGTCCATCATCTGCTTGTCTTGCCTCCCTGTGGTAGTGGTCATGCTGTCCAGAGCTGGGTAGGAGCAAACTGACTCTTAGGCAGGACCAGGTCTCATCTAATGAGGGGGTGGGATCAGAACGTGTGGGTGCAGAGAAAGGAGGACAGGTAGGTTGGAAGTCAGAGGTGAGACCCAGGATAAGGAGGCTGGGCTTGATGGCACCAGGTCTCTGCTACCTCTGTGCAAGGCACAGTGGCTATGGGCTGTGGATGCTGTGTGCTCTAGGGGCGGTTCCAGCCCACACTGAATGACTGATGAATGTGCGATCTCCCGTTTTGTCAACTTTACTGTCATTACGTGTGAGTGAATGATTGTGTAACAACAAATCCCTTCACTAGGGAAGACTGTTGCACCAATAAAAAGCTTTTAATTCCCACATAGGTTTTTGAGATAAATCAGGATATACAGGAGTAATGTACAGCAAAATATGACCTATTAAAATTACTTGGAATAGAAAGAAAAGATTCTAACAGTGGTGTGTAAAGGCCAGACCTGCTGAGAGTCTTGATGAGAGGTAGAGTTTAGGGGACCTATTTGGGCCTGTAGATCTCTCTGGTCTGGCGAGTAGAGACGTTGACTGATAGACGGTCAAGGAAAGCATTTAATAATTTTTACTATTAAAATTCTGCTTTACTATTTTTAATAAGGAAGCTGATGTCTCAGGGTGCTCCCAAGGAGACAGAGCCTGAGATGATTCTCCTGCAGGTAATGTGGGGCTCAGGGATGCTCTCAGGAATGATACTGTGAGGGAATCAAGCAATGAGGACTGGCGTGGAGGAGAAGCTAGGCTGAGATGGGTCATGGCCGGTCCCCTGCGGGGCACTGGAGCTGGATGGTCATTCAGAGTGGTCCTTCGTTGTGGCAGGAGATCCATGAAGCTGAAGTTGGGCTGAGGGTGGACAAGGGTAATCAAAAGGCCAAGGAGAGGCGCTGGTGCCTTGGTGGCCTTCAGGAGGCTCAGGAGATGTGACGGAGGCAGGTTTGAGAAGCTGAGTTGGGATTGCAGGCTTAAGGACATGCGTGTTTTCCTTGAACAGAGGAATTCATGTGTGCCTTGGTAGTCTTCCAGCAACAGAGTTCAATGATAATGAGCCACTGATCAAATATTTATGATGCTTTTCATTATGTGTCACCTTGGGTCTGCAATGGGAGACTAATGGGAATCTGGCCCTTGGATGTATTTGTACATGACATCGTATTCTCAGTTTTCTGTGCCGCATGGCTGTTGAAATGAAGGGCGAGTTTTGAGTACCTCTAGGATTTGGAAACAAATTGCATTACTTTTTGCCCAAGGTCATCCAAAACCATTCATATGCGATTCTGCTTTTCTGATGGAAGAGCTGGAATGGAATCAGACGCCTGCCTGGTAAGCTTGGAGAAGTGAGCCTATTGGTCAACATGCGTCATTGAGCACCTGTGGCATGCCAGGCTCTGGGGGCATTATTGAGCACCTTCAGTGTGCCAGACCCTAGCTGATCCCACTCAACTGGACCTGGTCCCTGCCCCTGTGGAACTGGCAGCACATCACCATGTGTCAATGGTGACATGGAGTGCGCGTTGAGATCACATGACATGGGACGCAACGTGGCCAGGCAGGGAGGAGGGACTGGCCTGGCTCTCAAGAAGGGTTCCAGGGGGGCTGGAGCGGTGGCTCAGTGGTTACAGCACTTTCCTGGCATGCGTGAGGATGTGAGTTCAAACCCCAGCACCATGTATACAACGAAGTCTCAGAGCATCCAAAGTCACATGAGAAACTAAATAAAAATTGATTCTCTTTTTCTCAAAAAAAAAAAAAAGGGTTCCAGGGATACACAAGCATGATGGGCACAGGCTGGGCAAAGGCCAGCAGGGCTGGAGTGCAGGGGACCAGTGGGATCCCCGCAGGGCATGGCTGGCACCCCCATTAGAAAGCCAGAAGGGCACCCTAGAGAGATCACTTGCTAGGGTGTGGGTGGTGGCGGGAACACACAAAGGGGGCACATGTCCAGTTCTGTGATGGCTGTCTTGTCACCATGCTTGGGTGCAAGGGCCGAGGGAGCGGGTTCCCAGAACTTGGGAGAGCGTGGACCTTTGACTGGCAGAAGCCACAACCTGGGGAGACCCAGCAGGGAGCAAGCCAGGGGCTGAATGGCTGTCTCAGGGGTTGGAGATGCGAGGAGGTTAGAGAGGGAAGTGGCCATTTTGGAGCACTGCAGACATAAAGGGCCCATGTAGGCTGGTGACTATGATTTCACCGTGACCAGGATTTTCCTAGTTCTCATCCCCTCAGTCAACAGGCAGCTGTCCAGATGTGGGTGCAGGAGGTGAGGAGCCTTGGGGGGAAGGAGAGGGGATTGGAGGCCTGGGACCATGGGCAGAAGCAGTTCCTTGCAGCAGCTGGACCCCATGTCCTGGCCTTTCCCATTCAGCTGAGCAGAGGACCTGGCTCCCAGGGAGTTGAGTCACCTCGATGGATGGCATTGGTCACCCTGCCCTGGGCGTCTTCTCAGGCCTGGGGGCCGCCAGTGGCAGGACATGCTGTCACTCCTCTCCTCCTTGTGGAGAGGAGCCAGGAGAAAAAGCCTGTGATCACATCTGCAGCCACCATATGGCACACGCTCCAAGGCTGTTTAAAAACATGTGAGTTCTCAGCTGCGGGGTGCTCATGGCCAACTTGGGGGAAGGAGAGGAGGCTAAGGACCAATATGCCGTTTCCTCTTAATAACCTACGGATCCCACTTACCTTGGTTTAGTCCTTGCCAAAAAATCATAGTTTGTCATCTTTGCAAAACATCCGCAAACATAAGCTACATTGCTGCCTTGTGGGGACCGTGCAGGGTGGGCCTTGCCCAGGCGGAAGGATGACCCCTTACTGCAGGCTGTGCAGGTCCCACCCCCAGGGGATCTGCAGATGTGTCTGAATTCAGCCTCTTGACGTGGGAATACTGTTCTGTGTTACCCATTAGGTTCACTGTGACCTCAGGGATTCTTACAAGAGAAGGCTGGAGACGAGACAGACGGTAGGCGTGACACGGGTATGAGCAGTTACAGTGAGCAGAAGGGCGTCCCTAGCCATGGAACACTGGAAGAGGCAAGGAGACAGTCTTTCCCTAGAGACTCAGAGTGGACTGCAGCCTGCTGGCACCTTGACTTCACCCTTTGAAACTGAACTTGGATATCAGGCTTCAAAAACCTCAAGAGGATAAATCTGTTATTTTAAGGCACATGAGTTGTTGTAGCTGCAGAAAGAACCTGATGCTGCAGCAGGATGGCTGGTCTGAGGGCTTTCCTTGCATTGCACTGGTGGGCTGTCCTGTTGAGTTTGCGGACTTTCCTGCAGAGCAGGCAATGCAAGCAGAAAGCTTCATTCCGCACTTTATTGCTGGTCTCTACCTAGCGACCGTGCAAATCTAAAATTAGTGAGGAGTAGCCTTCCAGTCCAAAGCCCCAGCATCTGGGCTTTTTACCCAGCTCATGCAGAACCCAAGAGAGCCTCTGAAATAGGAAAATGGAAGCATTTCCTTTTGGTCCAAGCTTTCTGCTTACATATGTGCCTCCACATTACCCTTTGCCTTCAGCACAGCTGCTGGTATCTGAAAATGTCAGTGTACGGTGATTTGTCCAAAATGTCCCAGCTTACTCTTGAAAATAAACATTTTTTATAGCTTAGACTATGATTTTATTTAGGGAAAATAATCGGGATTGCTCCCTTATTTATGCTAAATTCTTTGATTTTCAACTCATTCCATTTTTAGATCCTTTTTATCTTGTAATTTTTTTCCAAGTGACCTGTCTTGCGTACGTAAAGTATGTAAACACCTGAAGCATAGAAGCAGAAAAAGCTAGAAGCCACCCGTGTTTCTGCGATGCAGAGATGGTGGACATTTTCCAGGGTTTGTTGGTTTTACTTTGGTTGCCTGCTTGATCTTTTGCCTCTCGGTGGGCATCCCCATGCAGGGCACGCTCCTCACCCTCCTTGTGTCACTCGTGCCAGCGTTGCCTTTCGTCACCTCCTTCTGCTGGCAGCCGATTCTGTGTTGCACATTTAGATTCTTCCAGGAGTTTTAATGCCTGTTCATACCCGTTGCCCTTTTCCTTTCTTAGTGTGTTATTTGAAAGATACGCTTGTAAGCTTTATTCTTTCTCCTCCTCCTCCCTCTCCTCCCTGCCTCCTCTTCTTCTTTTATGTTAGGGATTTTAATTTTTCAACAGGTATATACCATTTTTGAAGGGCATTGTTTACCTTTTAATTTTGCTCATGGCAAGTGTTTTGTTTTGCTATATAAGTATCATTAAATTTTATGTACTCTAAAATATTTGACTCTTCCTTTGGGGCACACCAGAGGCAATTGTTATTCCTTATTCTTTACAAATTGATTTTTCCATCTGGCTGGCACACACTGGATCTCAACTGTCTTCTGCTTTTGGACCAAATGTGTTTCCTTCCCCACTGTGGAGGAAGGCTCTCTCTAATCCTTAGCCACCCATCCAATGCATCCCATCTTGGGAATAGTCACTTTTCCCATTTAGTGTATTTTTCCCATAAATCTCCTGTTGGCTAATTTAATAGTTTGTTGTGCAATCCATTACATAGTAAGCTTTAGACTAAGTTCGGTTATGTGAATCTGTAAATATATATACTTATATTGTGAATTAAACACCTAAGAACAATTCCCATCTAATAAGGATCTTTTGATGTAAGTAAAAACAAAATCCTTAGTACAGGGCTTCCATATTTATTAATGTCCCCTATATTAAAAACCTAACTGATAAAGAAAAAAGTCAGATCCTTTCACTTGGATTAAAGTATGAAGAGAATAAAACTAGTTTCTTTCTGCCAAGGTAGGAGGAATCTAAGCTGGAGTAAGCTCTAGGCTTCTGGAATTTTCCCATTCAGCTCTTTCTCTGCTTATGTTCCCAACAATTGCATCAAAGCAATCCCAAACCAGACGTTTATAGTGGCTGCACTCTGAAATCCTGATAATGAATTCTTCGTAACAAGTACACTCTTTCCCCCGGCTGTTTGCATTTAAAGTATACATTTTGCAGTAATTTTGATGACTTCATTTTGAAGTGGTTATTAACAGACATTTTGGAAATGTCTCTGGTCATGAATTTATTCATAAACCAGCTTGTCAAAAACCTCAGTGTGCTCCAGGAAGTGTGTCTTGGAGGCCTGGGTGATGGTTTTACCTGTTTCCCCACCATCCTGAAAGGTCTCCACTCACTTCCGTTTCTTGCTAGAGGATCTGACTCCCTGTTACTGGGTAGTAAGACGGTGGGGAAAAGAGACCAGGACCTAATTCCAGCTTTGCAGCCCTTCTTCAATGCCGTGTTTCACCCTCCAACTGGGATGGTGACTTGTGTTTGGGAAAGATTGAAAATCCCTTGATGGCATTTTGGAACAGGAGACTAAAGATAAGCATCATGCTCCATAACTTTTCCACATGCTAATCATCCCTAATGAACACTAATCAGCCTAATACTTTTCTTTGTTCAATAAACAAGCTACTGGGATGTGAACAAGATGTCCGCGTATTTAGAAGTGAGGTGTGAGCTGCCCTGTGGAGGGCATTATTTGGGAGTTAGATCAAGTCCTGGATTGTTTTAAAGTAGCACTGTGGTACTCATAACACATGATTCCTATCCTGTTCTCTCGGAGGTGGGAAAGCCCTTCCATTCTGGAAATCGAGTTGGAAATAGATGCTCTTTCTGGATCCCTCATCAGACAAAGTACCAACACACATCCTGAAGATTTACCTAAAGTGCAGATTCTTGGGCAGCATCTGCGCTTCTGCACTTCTGACCAGCTGTCAAGTGACACTCATGTTGTGACTGAGCCACCGACCGCACTTAGAGTGGCTTGATTCTCCTAGTTGATGGGATGAAGGGGGCAGAGCTCAACCTCTGTCGACTTAGGGCTTCTTCTCACAAAAGGGCATGTGATTAAAGAGTCAGAAGAGCGTAAAGGTTACACACCCAGGCTAAAGGTGGACCCCGGCTTCGCTACTGCTGAGTTGTGTCGTGCCGTGCTGGCCAGCCCTTCGTGTGTGTCGGTGGTCAGTGGCAGCAGAGACCCATTCTTTGCTCACGTTGTGTGTTGGATTGAGTGCTGGACCCTGCTCCGCTCACTCAGGAATCCACACTGAAGGGAGCCCTATCTGGGATGTGCCATCTGCCCCACATTTGCTGGAACCTGCAGAAAACTTCCGCTTAGACTTGCTTTTACCATGACCTGCACAAATCACATGGCCAAGGTTGTGACTCCTCCTACCCAGCAGATGGAGGACGCTTGCCTGCTGTGGGACAGGGAGTGGGAGTAGGCAGAGAGCACAGTTTTCCATAGCCACCCTGTTGCCACAGGGCTGTTTGGAGGACTGAGTGAGCTGAAACGGGCGGCATGTGACCCCTGGCATGCTGGACGCCTGGATAACTGTCTGTAATCTTAATTGCTGCTGGTTTGGTCTTAACCTGATCGTCACTGTTCGGTTTCTGCACCTTTGAGGCTGAAGGAAACACCACTTCCTGTCTCTCAAGATAGGCGAACCCTGAGCCATACAGAGACCCGCTGCGTACCACACCCCCAGGTCACCCACTGCCATTTGACCTATCAGGTACTCACCTGCTGTCATAGATGCTCGGGTTGCCACACTACCATGTACTTCTGAGCAGTCTAGGTGATGGCCTAGTGTCCTTGCCTGTCATCTCTTCTGAGCTTCTGGCTGAGTTGCAGCTCTGCTGATGTCTTTGTCTGTTCTGCGTCCTGCCTGTTCTTTGACCATTTGTTCTACTGACATTGAGTATCCTGCATAAGCCAGCTGTTGAGGAAGATACAAAAATACATACGAAGCGTGGCCACTGCAGAAAAGAGCTTCTGCTGCCCATCACAGTAACCTTCGTCAATCACCATTGGTGGCATGGTGGTGGCTGAGGGCGCGAAGGCGATGCTGACTGAGTGCATGGGGGTTGGGAAGCTTGAATGTGGTCAGGGAGCCCAGGCAGATCACCATAGGCTTGCAACTGGGGCACGCCCATGACCTGGGCTTTCGGGGGACGTGGAGGGTGGTGAGTGTCCATTGCAGGAGTGGCTGACAATTGGTCTTGGTGGAGATCGTAGGGGCGTGGCAGCGAGATGTTGTGATTGGGATGTGGATGTAAGTGTTTGTGGGAGATTAAAGTAACCAATGGCTGCAAATCTCTGACAATGCTCATGGTTCTGTTGCCAAAAGGAGACGCTTGGGAAGGGCAGACGGAATAGGTGAAGAAGGAGGGCGTGCATTCAACTGGGGCAGAAGTTTGTTCTGCAAATGAGACAACGCATTTGAAAAATGGGTTTAGCTAGTCCACACCCCTGCTATCCAGACTCACCAGCTGGACACCATCGTACAGCACGCACCAAAGAGTGTCGGAGCCTAGAAGGAAGAGTGTGACCCAGGGGTCTCTGCGTGCTGGAGACTCAGATCTCTGTTAAAGCGAAGGTTCCTCTGAGCAGAGGGAGCCTTTCTTTCCAGTTTAACTAAACAGCTTTGCTGTACGCACGATGCTCTTGTTTTTCGGAGCCGTGTGTTGCGAAACACAGCCGACGCGTTAAATTTAACTGTGATTTAAGCTGATGTTGCCTGAGTCTCCAGAGACCAATGAAACGCACGCAAGTGGGGTGTAGAAAGCAGCCACTTCTATTGTTGCCTAATGACAGGAAAGATCTGAAAATCAAATGTGCCAGGTTAGCCTCACTGTGCGGCAAGGAGAAAATGAATTAATTATAAATAAGATGAATAAATAATTTAAATATATCACTTATTGCCTCTTTATTGCTCAACACTTGAAAAATTATTTCAATTAGAAATTTAAACTCAGTTTGATAGACGATGAAGAGTGTGCTGCTCAAGATAAATGTAAGTCCCTTTGTGATATAAAAATTTGATTTTGCAGTATGAGCTCTATTAAAAAGAAATTAATAATCTCCAGAAAAAAGAAGTAGCACCAAGAAAGGCTGGCCTTTTCCTTCAGACCAGGGCTTATTTCAAGAGGAGAAATCGATATGCTTATTATAGAGAAAATTAAAAAAAAATCAAAACCACAAAATACTATCAACCCCCCCATCGAGATTTGCCCATCGAGATTTGATATTGAAATCATAAACAGGGTGTGCTACACGTACTTCACCTGATTTTAATTTTTTTCTTTATACAATGAAACCTGTCCTTCTTTCTGTTTGCTGGCTTCATAAAAATATATCAAAAACAGCTTCCTGTATGTTAACCTACCAGTTAGGGAGGCATCTGGCTGAAGCCACATGGAACCTTATCCAAGACTAGAGTTCCCTGGAAGGCTGGTAACATTCCTCTGCTTCCGTGTCTGCTGCCGCAGGACTCTCCCTGCCACCACCCCCAGCTGCCAGATGCTGATGACAGTGTGACTGTGTGTCCACCTAGACCTCAGCATCTTTCTTATACAGGGCTCCATGCACCTACGCAAGTTGACCTACCTGCTTCTGTCCCAAGAGCTTAGGGCTCTTTGGTAACTGTATGTGCCACTTGTCCCTCACTGTGACAAGCCACCTGAGATAAACAACTTAGAAGGAGGAGAGGTTTATTTGGGCTCATGGTTTCAGTCCACGGCTGTGTGGCCCTGTTGCGTGGGCCCGTGGTGAGGCAGGACATCACGGTAGGAGTACATGGCAGAGGGAGATGCTCACCTCAAGGTGGCCAGGAAGCAGAAAATGGATGGGGCTGGGGCCCCAACTTCCCCTGCAAGGGCACACCCCCAATGACCTAGCTGCTCTCCACCAGGCCACGGATCCTAAAGCTTCCACCTCGGCCCAGTAGGGCCACAGGCCAGTGACCAGGCCTTCAGCACGTGGGCTGGGAGCCACTCCAGGCCCCCACGTCATGGGAACGTCTCGTCCGGCCTTTGAACCGACTGTGCGGTGTTGTCACCTTGCATGTGTTTCACGCTGCAGAAAGGAGTTCTTTCTATTCCACATGTGGATGCGATGGCCTGCAGTGGGCGCTCAGGGAAACGAACCCACATATTCATCTAGGGATCAGCTCCCTGCCCTGTCCTATATAAACTGGAGAGCCATTGCCCACCAGAAGGCCACTATGGAGCTGTCACCCACTGGAAGGCCAGGACGGAGCCGTGGCCCACCAGAAGGCCGGAATGGACCCAGGAAACACCAGAAAGTCAGGATGGAGCCAGGGAACACCAGAAAGCAGGATGGAGCCATCGCCCACCCAAAAGCCGGATGGAGCTGTTGCCTACCAGAAGGCCAGGAAGGAGCCAGGGAGCAGCAGCCCTCTGCAAATGCCGGTCCAAGCAGTTTCCGCTCTGCAGTGTGTGAGTGGTCAGAGAGTCCCGGGGAGAGGCTGTGCACAGAGGCCTTTGGCCTGCACAGGGGCTGTCCCCGGCCCGCAGGGCGCTCAGGCTTTGACTTACCTGTGTGCGTGTCGCACTCTGTAAGGGCTGCAGGAGCCTCTGCTGCCTGTTCCTGTGATCTCTGCAGCATTTCAAGACAACTCTGACCCTTGGCAGTAATTCTCTCCTCCCTCCTCCTCATGCACAAGTCCCTCCACCTCTCCTGTTGCGGACTGAATTGTGTTCCACTCCATTGTTGAAGCTCTGCTCTCAGTGTGGCTCTGTTTGAAGTAGTTTGATTAAAGTGCTGCCATTAGGGTGGCCTGACACATTCTGGCTGATGTCACATAAGAAGAGGAGATTAGGACATGGCCGCGCATAGTGATGCTACAAAGACCCAGGGAGAAGGTACTGTTCTCCAGCCAAGGAGAGAGGCTGTAGGAGGAGCCAGCCCTGTGATGCCTCCTTCTTGGCCTCCATCCTCCAGTGCTGTGAAGAGCAGAGTCTGCTGTGCAAGCCCTGCCGTCTGTGGTCTTCTGTTGTGGTTCCCCGTGTAGACCGAGGCACTACCCCTGCTCCTAAGGCCACGGCAGGCAGTGTCCCTCTGGACAACCTCCACCCAACGAGCTGCGGGAGGTGTCTGTGGACGTGGGCTTCACCCATGGGTTCCAGAAGCTGGCTTAAGACAGCATGAGGGGAGTCACGTTTACAGACTTGGAAATTGCCTAGCCTCTTAGAGACAGAGAAACCATTTGTTTCCTGACTCCAAAAACGGAAGTGGCACCCTCTGACCTTTCACTGTCCTGTTTGGTATACAAATTCCAAGCTCTCCCATGGTGGCTTCAGAGCATGTTGACAGAGGGTGGCACGGTGTCTGCTTCCCTTATCCAGGTACCAGGGCTGGGAACATGGACCCGTGTGCCTCCCATCTGCCGCCCATCTGTGCGAAGGCCGTAGTGGCTCAGCCCTGCATCCATTTCCATAAAGATGGTTTCCCTGTCCCACTGAGCTCCCGTGTGTCTTCTGGTGGAGCAATAAACTCAACTAGAATAGCCAACATTTATTCATGCGTGCCCCTAGACAATTTATGAATTCTGTTTGTGGCTCCCTACCCTAGAGCCTCCAAGCATCTTGGATGCTTGATTGCTCTAGAGACCACCTACTCACAGACACACAAGCATGCACACTCACATGTACACACATACCACACACGTGTGCACAGCACAGAAGCATATGCACCACACACAGCACACACATGTACACACGACTCACACAGCGCACATGCACGCACACTCACACACACAAGTGTGCACTCATCACACACATGTGCACACCACACATGCATATACACCACACACATGTACACACACCACTCACATGGCACACATGCACACACACTCCACACATGCATGCACACTTGCATGTACACACATCACACAGTGCACTCATACACACACATATACCACACAGAGACACACAACACACATATGTACACACACCACTCACATGGCACGCATGCAAACACACTCCACACACACATGCACACTT
>PVKS010047948.1:0-12613 GCA_004027875.1 Aplodontia rufa | reverse complement strand
CCCATCTCCCCCCATCCCATCCCATCCCATCCCATCCCGTCCATCCCATCCCACCAGGCGTTCATGGCATCTGCATGACATCCATGGTGCTACTCGCCTCCTCAGTGCTGAGTTGGTGTCCGCTGGATTTCTCTTCTGTAAAGTTACTCTTCTCCCCGCTCCCCTGCTCTGCTCTTTGGAAGCTAAGTCACTGTGCTCACTCTCAGGGGTGGGGTTTCTAAATCACACCTCCTGGAGAGAAGAGTATTCGTGCATGCTAAATAGAATTCTTTTGCAAGGCAAAATGTATCTCTTTTCCCACTTGTTTATTTTCTAAGTCATTTGCTTTTATCAGTAGAAATCCATGCAGGCTCATTTGTACTCCGGTCTATCCCCATTTCTTGGGTCGTTGGATTTGTACAGGTTGCCCTAGCTTTTGCCGCGGAGAGTTCTTTCTCCTTGACTGCTCTGCCTCTGACATGCCTCCATCTTTATACCTGTTCAGCGTTTTCCTTTTTCCTTTTTGTACTGCAGGTTGCTCTGTCATGTTTTATGTTTCTTTCCTTCCCTTCTAGAATGCTCCTTTTCTTCAGGGCTCACCTTTAAAAATGTGGCAAAAAACACTTAAGACAAATTTTATAATTTTAACTATCTTAAACATGCAGCTTACTGATGTTAGATCTATTCCGTCACTGCACAAACATCAGTATTACATAGATTTAGCCATTCCTTTAGACAGCTGTGTAGTAGTCCACTCCTAGAATGTAACATCACATTCTTTCTTTAGTTGATCAGTTGATTACAAATTTTCATAGTTTCAAAAAATGTTAAAATGAAAGACCTTTTGGCATGACCCTAAATGTGCATGATGGTCAAGAGCTTCTCCACAGTGTGTTTCTAGAGTCATTATAAACTGGGATGTAAGAAGTATGTGTCTTCACATATTCTAGGCATTGACCAATTTGGCTCCAAAGTGATGGCTTTAACTCCCACGAGCTGCAGAGCCTGTTTGCATGCGTTCTTGCTGACCCTGGGTATTATCCTGCCACTTGCTCTGGTGGGTGGATATCTGATTGTTTTACGCAGTGCTTTTCAAAAGCAGGGTGTGTTTCTTGCCACGAATTTACTGCCCACTCAGGATTCCTGCTTGTGAATTTTCTCCCCTCTTGCTGGGTTGCTCATCTTTTCTCATTGATCCTCAGGACTCCTTTATATGCTGGGAACGAATCCACTCTTTGTTTTTTGTGTGGTGAATATCCTCTCCCCACTGTGGTTTGTCTCTTAACTTTTCTTTTGGTATTTTAGTTTTTGTCATACAATATATTTTAAAGATTTTCTTTTCATGGATAGGGCTCTAATTCATTCAGAATGTGAGTTTTATATGGTGGGAATTAGGGACCTAATTTTATTTGTCTTTCACACTCTTTACGCTGTTGCTTCTAAGGTGTATTTTTATGCCCCCACATCTTTGCCATCTCTGAAATGGAGACGCCTCTTACCTCTAATGCAATATCATGGTATTTTTTTCTTTTGTTATGGTGTATGAAATACTACGTGTCTTACGATCAGTAGCATCTCAGATTGAACAAAGGCTGGAACTATTCTAGATTTAACCTTTTCTTGGTAGTGGATGGGCTGCATCCTGGGGGTTTTTAGTCTTTTAGTCTTAGTCCTCGAATCACTTTGCCAACTTCTGAGAGTGACTCAGAGTTGTTCCCTCTCTGTAGCTTTTTCTTTTTTTAAACCAGCATTGCTTTGACGCTGTGGACGAGTTATTTTGGGAGAACAATCACAGTCAAGACTCAGGCTATGCTGGTGAAAATTTTGGGGTCCCTTGCTTAAAGGGATGGGTCAAGTAACATCCAGAACTGTTGTAGATCCTGGATTGCTTTCCTCCCAAAATACCAATTTCTTTGGCATGTTGTATCCCACTTCTGGAGTAATGAGACCCTCACCTCGTGTCCGTGCTGAGTTAGAACGCACCAGATAAGATGCCTGCAGGAGGCTCCTTCACCTCCAGCTGGCAATGCCCTCCCAGGCTCCTTCTGAACCCCAGTGCCCATCAAGTTGCTCCGCGTGGTGGACAGTGGAAACCTGATGCAGAGCTGAGCAGCTCTGCTTGTCCCCTGCTCGGGCAGCCCTGTGCAAGAGCGGAAATAACAAAGGTGTCCATTCTCCATTCATTTCTTGTGACTCCTGGGGAGACCAATGAATGTCCCAGCTCCTCTTCAGGTTGAGTCTCCCCGGCTCTTCTCCACTTCCATCTTCTCTACCTCCTATCACCCCAAATACTGAAAAGCTGTCATGTAAGGGTGGCCCAACAGTAGCCCGTGGGCCCAACCCCATGCTGTGTGCTTTGGTAAATAAAGTATTATTGGAACACAGCCGCGTCCACCCATCTCTCTATGGTGATTCCAGAGGAGAGGGCTAAGGCAGGGTTGGGTTGTGGTAGCCTGTGTGACCCACAGAGTCTCAAGTACGTGGGACCCGACCCAGATTCTGGTTTAGAGAAGACTGTTGGCACACAGCATGCTTTCCCCCGAGGGAACACTCGGGCATGCCTTTGTGGTTTTATTTTGCTCACATTTTAGGATGTTTATTTTCTTGGTGAGGAGTCTGAAGGCCCATGCACAGCTCTAAGCAGGGGTGAGGGTGAAAACCCATCAGGGATCAAGCAATGCCCCCGGCCAAAGTGCAATAGCTTCCTCCGCTTTGCGTCTGTCTTAGAAAATTAGCTTTGGAAGACGCAACGGCTCAAAATAGAACAGGGAGAGACAGTTTCGGGAGACTTCCTGGCAGAGCTAATTTGCTCTTCCCCCGGCTGAGTGTGGAGAGGACGGCAGCGGGGGCTTATTACAGCCCTTGATTAGAAGCCCCTCAGGCCAACTAAGCAATCAGGGGAAACGGGCCACTTCTTTGTTTGTGACCACATTATCGGTTTTTGACAAGAATTCTCCCTTGGATCTGAGGTTTCTGGCTGCCTTTCTTGCCTGCTCTTCCTGCCTTGGTCCACTTTATTTCCACCTCTTCACAACTGCTCTGCTCAATGTCGCTGATCCCCGTCCCCAGGGAGTGGAGGGCTGTGGGCTGTGGACATGTCCCTCTACGGTAAATAGCAACTCATCCCGCAGGGTCCTGGCACACGTGGCTTGTGGATAGACTCAGATAACAATGGACATATGGAATAGAAGATGCAGGGATAGCAGGAGCTGCAGCAGGTGTCCTGGCATTTCTTTAGTAGAACAATTTGGGTAAAGTCAACAGTCCAATAAACCCAAAAGTCGCTGTCTTCATCCTCGGTGGCTTTGAATACATTGCTTTACATGTTGAGAAGGATGTGACTGAATTAAAGTTCTGGAGGTGGGAACTTCCCTTTAACCATCTGAGCAGACGATTTGTTAACACAGGGGCCTCACAGCAGGGAGACAGGGTCAGGGTTTTAGGGAGAGATGAGATACTGGAGCTAGGGGTGCGTGTGCACACCAGGAAGAGAGACGTGAAGATGCTATGCGGTTTCTTTGGAGATGAGGGAGGGGCCGGGAGCCAAGGGATGCTGCACCTTCCAGAAGCTGGAAAGGGCGAGGAAATGAATTTTCCCCTGGGCTCTCCAGAAGGACCATAGCTCCATCCACACCTTGAATGTAGCCCCTTGAATGAGAGTGAGACCTACTGCACACCTCTGACCTCCAGGCTGCTGGTGAATCTGTGCAGCTTTGACCCATGGAATTGGAAACACATACAGCAGGCAGGAAATAGGAAGTGCTTCCTGGGTTTAGGGCGCTAGGCTGACTTCTCCACAATGGCATCTAATTTACATGCATAGTTGTCAGGGGACCAGGGAGTCCTTATCTCCATCCGGTGCATAGGAGACTGAAGCAGAGAGAGGAGGTACACAGTTGGATTCAACCCAGGCCTCCTGACTCCGAGGTTTATGTTGTCACAAGGCTACACCGTGACAGGGCTCTGGATCCTGATGCTCAGAACTGACATTTACCAGGGGGCATCGCTCAGCATTTCCTGTGCAGTTGACCCATGGCATTGAAAAAGGATTATGGGAACAGAAGGATAACCAGATATTGCCCCGACTTGGTGACCTTTTACCAGGTCCTTTTTATTTTATTTTTCTTTCTTCCTTAGTCTCTTCATCCACCTGTCTAGAAGGGTGTGGATAAGGTGATATTTACTCATTCATTCCTCTCTAGGAGACTTCTGATTATTTCCAGTTCATCTGCGGACATAACAGGAGTCCGAGTGGCCCCCTGTATGTCCTTGCTCAGAGTTTGAACCTTGGAACATAAATCTTCCCACTGGAGAAAGCCGGCTTTCATATTTCAGACACAAGGTGTTGGATTTCAAGGCAAAGAATGGATAGCGGCCTTCACCAACAAACCGGCGACTGTGGAAACTTGGTATCTCGGAAATATGTTTATCTTGTTAGTGCCACTGGAGAATATTTGCATAGCAGTAGAAAGCTTTTAACTCATTTCCTTATCTGGCCTTCTTATGGTAGAGAATTTTCTCCCCCTGAAGGTGTATCTCCCCACTGAATCTAGCGTTTAAAGGAAATGTCATCAGGGCCTGTGACGAAAATTGAATTTTTCCAACGCGGAAGGATGACTTTCTTTAACTAACTTAGCAGACTCCCAGCCTTTAGTGTTCACAGATGCTCCGATCCACTTTGAATCTGCTGTTCTTTCCCAGCTTTCAACCTCTTTGACAGGCTCCGCCTGCTTCTTCTACCTCTCCTCCCCTGCTCTCTGTGCCGTTTGCCGGTCCTTCCTTTATTCTGTGTTCATCTCTCTCCTTCCTGAATTGAAAAGTCCCTGATCTTTCTCCCCTTGTGACAGCCTAGGTGGGAGCATTTCAGCACCTGGGAAATTGTCAGTTGCTTTTCCCTTATTGGCAACGGGGTTGTCTACTTCATGCCAATCCCTGGATTTCCCTGACTGCAGGGAGGGTGGTGTCTGCTGCCCTCACAGGTAAGGGGATGCAGGGGGCATGGAAGACGACACGGCTGGACCTTTTAGCCTCAAGTGACCCAGACTCCAGAGGAACTCATTGCGTCCATTTCGCAGCCACCTGTGATCCTGACCCGAGGTGGTGTCTGCTCATCCCAGGAGCAAATGCTAGGACACGTTCAGTGTGAACAAGGGGCCCTGATAGCATCTCGCTCCCAGAGGCCGCGTCCTGGGCTGACGTGCACCCTGAAGCCTCTTCTCAGCGTCCCAGGACATCAGAAGGACGAGGCAATGGCACAGCCGGTGGGGTTATCACCAGATGCTTTGCCCTGAAGGAGAAAACAAGCAATCCTTCCTGCCAGGTCTCCCCCAAGCAGCAGGTCCCACAACAAGGCTTTATACCTGCTTGATCAAATAACTTGAATGCAAAGTCAAGGAATACCCCAGTGGCGAGTTGGAACTGAGGTCCCGGTGCACAACCCAGGCAGCTTCGCACAGCCCATTAAATAGAGAATGGGGAAAACTACACCCAGCGGGCCAAGAAGCAGCTTCGAAACAAAAAGTCTGCTCAGCTTTCTGGTTGAAAAGAGTCCCTTTTAGGTAAAGTGGCCATGTATTTTATTGTCCAAATGATGACACTTTTGATTAAGGTAACGTTTCTATGGAGTAATACACAAATCTCTCCCTCCTACATGCCAGGCGAGTGCTCTACCACTGAGCTGAGTCCCCAGATCCACGACTGTACATCTTGATGCATTTTTACAAATGCAGTTACCATCCATGTACCCACCTGCCAGGTCAACATAGAAAAAATTCCAATCTCCCTACAAAGCCTCATCACCACCCTCCCCAGTTAGGAACTGCCTTCCCTACCCCTGCAGAGGTAGCCCCTTTCCTGATTTCTGCCACCACACAATGCTGCCCGGTCGTGAACTTCATCTAAAGGAAACTGCACAGCACACACTCTTCCATGAGAGCGTAAACGGCTGCTTTCTGCAGTGCGGTTGAACCTCCGAGGCTCTCCACTGACGGAGACGAGCCAGGGTCCATTTGAGAGTGAAAGGCTTGCTATTGACATGTGGGGACAGCTGGCTTTTGCAGAACAGGGTGTTCTGAGCAGCGTCTGGGACATACATCCCATGAAAGAAGGCTCTGCTTTTTAATAGACAGTGGGAGCCCTGTTCCCACAGAGGGTCCTGTGCCTTTCCAGGGACCCTGCCTTCTCTTTGGAGATTCGGCCGGGCGCGGCTAGGACGGGAGTGGAAGTGAGCAGGAGGCCCTCCCCGCGCCTTTGAAATCTCTCAGGGGGCCACTCCCTCACATTCAGACGCCAGACGCCTGCAGAATTAATTCAGTGTGCCACAACACGCTCTCCGCCCCTGAGCTCGCTTCCAACAGCCACCGCGCCTCACCTGTTTCCACGCCCCCAGCAGAATTCGGGAATCATTAGCGTTTGATGATCTTGTGTTTCGAGACTTCAATCTCTTGTACTTTGAAATTGAAATTCCTGAGCCTGCGAGGGACCCTACGCTGACAACTGACTTATTGAACCTTCTCCAGCTTCGGCTGCTCGGAAAGTCAATCTATCTATCTGCTCCACTTCTGAGGCTTGGGAGCTGCGGGAAAGCGCTGCACCTACCTCCAGACGCCTTCCAGTGTCAGGGAATAAGACGACCTTCACTTGTCCACTCATTAGCAAGCATGGCAGGACCCACCCAGGCCTGTGCTCCGCTCCAGGTGGCCCCAGGAACCATGTCCTTCTGGAAATCCATTTCCAAATTCCAAATGCCCCCTCCTCCCTGCACTCGGGAATTGCAGTAGCCACGCTGTCTCTGCTGCCCTGCATCCTGGTGTCCACAGGGGTCACAAGGACTGAGCTCAACAGTGAGTACTGAATTGAACCATTCAGGTGTGGAGCACAGAGTCCATCATGTGTGGACAGCGGAATGACCGGCCACAGTCACCATCAGGAATCATGGAGAGCTGGACCCTTCGCAGTCAGCCCGGCAGTCATCTCCTCCTCCTGTTTGTCCCACTCTGTGCTTGTAGGTTCTGAATTTATACTCCATCTGCCCCAAAGGCCCCTCTCAGCTGGCCCACTGCTTCTTTTTCCAGGAGGCTGCTGAACACACAGTCCCTCAGGAAGAGTGGGTTGGTCCTTCCAGACCTCGATTTTCTATCCCTCTTCTGTCCTTGTTACGATGCATCTCTTATTTCTGTTTCTGGGTCTTTCCGTACTGCAAGGGCTGCTGGAGGCATGGTCAGCCTCCTCTGCACAGGTGGCCACCAGCTCTTGCTCCACCCACCCAGCTGGACTTGCCCTCGAGGGAAGCTGTGGATCAACTCCTGTAATCCAAGTCACCTTTCCTGGCACCTTGGGTTGGGGATCCACTCTGGAGGTCAATTCACTTCCTCTGTCTTTCCCTTCAGGACTCATCTCCGTTGACTGGCAGTCACATCTCTCCTAGCCCTTCAATCTCAGTTGATGGCTTCCTCTTGTAAAATTCATGTTGACAGGGGCTGGAACGGTGGCTCAGCTGTTGGAGCGCTTGCCTGGCATGTGTGAGGACCTAGGTTCAAACCCCAGTGCCACATACACAACTAAGTGTCACAGATGGAAAAATCAATAAAGTTCATTCTCTCTCTCTTTTAATAAAAAATTTCAGGTTGGCAAGACATTAGACTTGTATTTTTGCTTGGTACTTTTAAAATTTCATGTAAATCCATTCAGATGTTTAGCTCTGATGAGGTGACAATAGCTTCATATGACGATATACGTAATAACAGTTTCATAACAGTAGTTAAATTGTGTATTATAATAAATGTATTCCATACTTATCAGCATAATTTCAATGGTTAGCATGATTCCTGATGCAGGCTCCTGTCGGTATGTCAAATGTAAGTAATTTACCAAACATTCAAACCAAGACAAAACTTCCCACTCTGTTGGATCTCCAGCCTGGGGTTCAACCACCATCACCTGTGTTTTCTCTTCCTCCGTCCTCAGCTTGGTCTCTTGCTATTGACATGTGGGGACAGCTGGCTTTTGCAGAGAAGCCCCACGTGCTTCTCTTTCCCTATTTACAACTCCAATTTGTCACAGTTCATCTTAAGGTATTTTATTTTTCCTTTATACTTTCTTGCTGGTGTGGTGAGGCCTGGGAAGCAAAGTTGAAGATCGTTTTCACTGAACGTGTCGACACAAGGATCCAGGCTTCCACGGCCGGATGCTGAGAATCTAAAGCTGTCCGGGTCCCTATTCCCTCTTAGGTCACCCAGGCTTGATTGCTCACCTGTACCCCATCCCTACATCACTCAGTGCCTACCCTGCCTTAGCTCTTCTACCACGGCATGACAGTCAGTTCTCCCTCCTCCCACTCTCTCTTCCATCTCCTCCTTTTTCCTCTTCCTTCCTTAGCTGAAAATGAACACACGCATGCAAATACATCCTGCAGTTCTGGAGAGGGTGTGCTGTTATTAATATTGGACAATTTCCTCCCACTATTATTTTTTCTTCCTTAAGTTTGAAATATCTATTGTTTGAATTTTAGACGTTGTTCTGCCTTTTTTAAAAAAAGATATACTTATCTCAAGTTTTCTATTTCTTTGTCTTTTTAGTTTATATTCTGCAAACGTATTCAGATTTGCTCAGTAAACTCTTGATTTCCAAACAGCATTGGTGAGATACCGTTTTAAGAATTTTCAACTTATTTTTGTTCCTGGATTCTGTCCCCCTTTCTGCTTTTTCTTGTCTCGACTTTTAAAGGTTATGTATTACTGTTGTTTTTCCCTCTGGATGCATTTATCAGTCTCATTCTTTCATCCGAAGGCTTTCTTCTAATGTCTGGTGGTTCATCATGGATAGATAGCTCATGTATTTAGTTGCAAAAGGCCTTGTTTTTGAAAACTCGGAATTAAAACTTCCAGGATGGAAGTCAATTGAATTCCAAAGGAAAATTTCAACTAGCTCCCCAGTTCTCCCCCAGCCTGGACGCAGCAAAGGCTCTTTGTAATTAATAAAACGGATACTCATCGCCCCCTTCTCTGCTTCCATGGCACCTATTCCAGAACTGCTAGGACATCCTGGGGCTTTCTCCACCTACAGCGGGGAGCTGGGGACAGTGGTGGCAGAATGTGCCTGTGTAAGATTGTGGCTGAGCAGAATGTCCCAGCCTGCAGGATGAGACCAGAGAGTGGAAATTTCCACTCGCTACCAAGTGAGTTCCTGTTCTCAGGCAGCAGTGGAGGAGAGAGCTGAGGGGCAGGCGAAGGTGTGGAGGGGACAGCAGAGGACGGGGAAGCTGGCGGATTGGGGATCACGTGGGGATCCTGCACAGCGTGGGGCATTGCATTGGATTTAAAAAGCTGGAGAGGCTTCGGTGACTCTGTCCCCCCTCTCCAGAGCCCTGCCTTCTCCATGGGTCAGCCGGATCAGCCAGGGGCTGTGCGCTTTCCTTCTGCATCTGAGCCCTCACCAGGACACTGGCTCACTGTGGGTTCAACGGGAACAGTGCATTTCATCAGTGCTTTCCAGACCCGGCTCAGAGCATCAGAATCTCTGGGTTTCAATTTCTGGGCTCCGAAGTCAGAGCCTCTAGAGACAGGTCCTGCGAGTGAGCTGCTCCGGCAAGGTGCTGGCTGGTTCTGTGCCTCCAGCCCTCCACAGCCCGTGTCTGAGTGTGGGTGCTGTCACTCTGCGCCACCCTCTCCATCATCCCAGCGCCCTGAGAGCGGCACAAGCGGGTTTTCCTTCTGGAAGGACCCCATTGTTAGCTGGCTCCAGCCACATCCTCTTGCAAGAGGCTTTTGTGTCCTTTGGTCATGGGAAGACAGAAAAGGCATTTTTCTTTCTTTCCCAGGATCCAGGTCGTGGGCAGGCGCCAGCCTGGGTGCGCTTGGGCATTCTTCCCCGAAAGTCACATTCTTTCCGATATATGTGCAATGGCAGAGATAATGGGTTATTGATGAACCACTCAGCCGCGATGCCCCTGGTGAATTAGCTGTTGGCCACTGGCCTGCCTGGGATAAGGAGCTATTGCTGAGCTCAGCAGCTGCCGGGAAAGGTCTAAATCACGCCCTTCCCATCTCGCAGAGCTGTGATCTCTGCTAACGGTGCCACCACAGCCGATTCCTCACCCAGGAAAGCAACTTATTTAATTTATGGTTAATTGAAGGTTCGGAGCTTTGGAATCAGATGGATGAGGGCTTTGCTCCCGGCTCCTCCTATTTCTTCACTGTTTAACAAAGTACAAGTTATTTAACATTTCCAAGTTTCAGCCTCCTTGTCTACAAAAGAATAGTCCTTTTACACATTGGCAGAACTGCCCTAACCAGTAAGGAAATGGTCAGTGGAGAACATTTCACAGTTTATGAAGAACTTCCACATTCATTCTCATTTAAATCTCATGATAACCCCATTTTTAATATGCGTGTATGGATATGTGTATGTATGTGCATATAATTCATTTTTTGACACACGAAGATTATAAGATTCAAAGTTTTTGAGGCTGTTACTCAGAGACCAACCCCTCCCTCACCCTGATTCACAGACATTGAATAAACAAAGGCACAATTATTTAAGAAGGTGAGTGATCTGCCCCATGTCAAGTACTGGATAAGTGGCCAGCTCAGTAGTTGCCTATGCTACAATAAAATCTAAACCACGTGTGTCAGCCTTCAAGGACGGAACTGAACTGGTTTTTATCTGCCTGTCCCCCTACCTGTAGGAGGTGACAGAGCCGGCCCCAGTCTTCCACTCCACCCGCCACGCATGCCTTGGCAGGTAGGTACGTGGGACCCACCCCTCCTCTGGGGTCAGTGGTCTGACCTGACTCAGCCCACAGAATGATGGTGTGGCAGCTCTGAGCCTGGGCCTCAAGGGGCCTCTTGTGCTTTTGTACATATTTGTGTCTTTGTTGTTGCCAAGAGAATACATCTGAGCTCAGCGGCTGGAGGACGAGGAGGATGGAACCTAGAGCTGGTCCCATGCTGACCCCAAACACATCCAAATGTATCCATTAAGTGTGTCATTGCTTGTTACGCAGCATGACTATGCCAGGGGTAGCTGATGCGCTGGCTTTGTCTTGTGGTACTCTCTCCCTAACCTGGTTTATCATGTCCATGTTGGCTTTCCTTCAGTCCCTTGAACAGGGAAGTGAATGTGTTGCTTGGCTGTCTCTGTGCAGCTCCTTATTTCTCATCTTTGAAGTCTCAGCTTAAATGTTACGTCCTCAGAGGGAGCATCTTGCCGACTTGGTCTTCGTTAAGATGTTCCCGTATTCTCTCTCAGGCTAGCCTGTCCATTTCCACGATGGCTTGATTATCACTTATGATCGTACGGTCTTGCTCAGCTTGATAATCTTCCCCATAGCAGGGCTGGTCACTGCCTGTTTTATTCCCCACTCTATCCTGGTGCCCAGAACAGAGCCTGGCATGGAGCACAATCTCAGTAGTGAATGCACACACACAAGACTGAACAAATCAGCTGAAGCAGGATTTCAGCTCTTCCCTCTCTCCTCTCCTTTATGCCACAATTATGACTTTATTGGAGGTTCAGGTCTTATCTGTCCTGGAGCCCCCTATCTAAAATGCACAGCTCCCTGATATTGTCTGGACTGTTTAGCCAGGCATCTTTTTTTTTTCTTTATCAATTTACACTCAAGTGAGCAGCTTAACATTTCAGGGATTAGCTGACAGTCAGTGGAGAGAAGACGTGGGAGACAACATTCTCAGATCAGGCTACAGAAAGCTGCAGGAGAAAGGGCAGGGATTTGAGGCCAGGGTGGGAGCATTCTGAGTTCAGCCACTTGCCTGTTGCTCCATGGGGTTGATTCTGGCTCCTGTCTCCACCTCTGGTTGAAGCGGCCGGTGGACACCTTGGGCTTCCCAGGTTTATTTTGGAGAATATAGCAGTCATACCCACCTTCATGTAGAAATACCTTCCATCCTGGGCTGTGAGCCCTGCACGCTGGACTCAGAACTCACATGGCTGCAGTGCCGCTGTCCAAGGTGCTTAGCTGGAGCATCCGGGCTGGGCTGATGTCCAGGGAGACCAAGGCTTTGGGGACTCCGCGGTTTCTAGCTTTTATTGCATTACAGAAGGATGGAGCCCAGGAAAGTGGTTGCCCCCTACTTTCAGGCATTTTGAACAACTCAACCCCAGCCAACTTAGCACCGAGGACCCTAGTGTGGGGTTGGATGTGGGGGAGAGTGACAGGGAGTTCAGAAGCTAAAAATCAGATGCAAAGATCAAAGTGAGAGTTTGGTTTTTCTGCAGTAGGCCTGGGGAAACTTCTAGCAAAAAGAGGCTATCTGGTCACTCTGAAATGTAGATAGCTTCCGTAGGACTGAAAGAAGTAGAGAAAGAATAAAATGAATCACAGAATAAATTCTACCTACCAGGGTGGGTTGCATGAACCAGTGTCCAAAATTGCCACAGATGTCTCGTGAAGATTATCTGATTGGGCTTTGATAACCCTAGAGCAATCACCTGTAAAGAACACCCCCTAACGCAGCATTCTGCAACGTATTAATAAGAATTTCTGGGAGAAGACAAGGACTCTGTGTTGCAGATTATGAAAACATTCATGCTTTACTCCTAGAGGGTCATGTGCGTATTTGCATACTAACAAACACTGGAAAGTCCTGCAATGAAAGCATTTCTTGGGTGGAGCGGT
>PVKS010047947.1:0-12614 GCA_004027875.1 Aplodontia rufa | reverse complement strand
AAATTATTGAATGGTTTCACAGTTCATATCACTGCCCCAAACACCTGCCAGAACATCAGGTATGGTGTACATGTCTTTATATTTTTCATTCTATAAAAGAACCTGAAACTACTCCTCAGGTCCTATATAAAATAGGATCACTATTCTTTGATGGGATCTGGAATCATAATGACAAACTGACAAAGTGATTGGTTGTTTCAAACCTGAAAACACTCTAAACAATACCTCTGTCCTGAATGATTTTAGATATTTACCTGATCAAAGGCAAGTATCTCAATTCCTGACTCTTATTTCTGTAATTCCATTTCCCTTTGGAAGTGTGGCCTGAAGTATAGTTGACCAACAGAACCATTCTAGAATCCTTCTGCTTTCCCATTTTTCACACTGGCATTTTCTCAGTCACATTAGTAGTTATCATGTCCTGACCTCACCCTCTTCACCCTCACTAATGTATGTAAAAATTCCCTTTCGACAAACCATTTTCCTTCCTAGAAAGAGGGAAGGAGGAAGATCAAGTTCAATTGTTTTTGTTTGCTTTTTACTTTGAGTATCTGGGTTAACAGATAATTAGAGTAGGTGTTAAGTTCATCAGTACTATTTTGGCAGTTTATAGATCAAAGACAAGAGCAGCAGAATTCTTTTCACTTCCATAGAAGGGATTACTTACTTCAGAGCTGTAAGTACTTGTTGTGTGTCTTCTGAATGTTCAGCTAGAAATTCCAAGGCTTTTCCTGCTGCTATTGGTTGTGCATTCTAAGAAAGAACAAAAATAATATGTTAAATTACATATTGAAGTAACACAGAGAAAAACTGAAAGTATTTTCTCTAAAAATAGAAACAAGACGAGTATGTCCACTCCCACCTCTACTACTCAACACTGTCCTTGAAACTCTAGCCAGAGCAATCAGGTAAGAGAAGAAGATTGAAGGAATACAAGTAGGAAAAGAAGAGATCAAATTATCTCTGTTTGCTGATGACATGATCCTATATTTAGAAGACCAAAAATAAAGAAATAAAAATAAAAATAAAAACTCTACCAGAGCTCATAAATGAATTCGGCAAAGCAGCAGTATACAAAATCAACACCCATAAATTAATCATATTCCTATACTCCAATGATGAATCTGCTGAAAAAGAAATCAGGAAAACTATCCCATTCACAACAGCCTCAAAACAAAAAAGTCACCTGGAAATAAATCTAACCTAGGAAGAGAAAGACCTCTACAATGAAAACTAGAGAACAGTTAAGAAATAAATTGAAGAAGACTTTAGAACATGGAAAACTTCCCATGTTCCTGGAGAGGCAGAATTAATATTATCAAAATGATCATACTACCAAAAGTGTTAATACAGATTAAATGTAATCTCCATCAAATACCAATGACATTCTTCACAGAACTAGAAAAAACAGATCTAAAATTCAATTGGAAGAATAAGAGATCCAGAATAGTTAGTGATTAAAAACCAAAACCAAACCAAAACAAAACAAAACAAAAAAACAATGCCAGAGGCATCACAATACCTAACTTACTTCAAATTATACTACAGAGCTATAGTAACAAAAATTGTATGGTATTGGCATCAAGATAGACATGAAGACTAATGGAATAGAAGACAGAGAAACAAATCCACGTAGTTACAGTCATCTGATACTTGACAGAGATGCCAAAAACATACATTGGAGAAAAGAGCCTTTTTAACAAATGGTGATGAGAAAACTAGTTATCCATATGTAGAATAATGTATTTTTATCCCTACCTCTCACCCAGCACAAAGGTCAACTCAAAGTGGATCAAAGATCCAAGAATTAGACTAGAAACTCTGCAATTGCTAGAAAAAATGTAGGCTCAACACTCCATCATATTAGCACAGGCATCAACTTCCTTAGCAAGTGTTAAAGAGCAAGTAATAAAATCAAGAATCAGTGGGAAAGCATCAAATTAAAAGCTTTTATACAGCAAAGGAAACAAGAGCATGAAGAGAGAGCCTACAGAATGGGAGAAGATCTTGGCCACCTGCTCCTCAGACAGGGAATTAATATCAAGCTATATAAAGAACTCAAAAACTTAATACCAAAAATAAATAACTCAATTAATACATAGATAAAAGAAATAGACACTTTTCAAAAGAAGAAATATAAATGGCCAACACATATATGAAAAAATGTTCAACATCTCTAGCAATCAGGAAAATGCAAATTAAAACTACATTGAGATTTCATCTCACTCCAGTCAGAATGGCAATTAACAAATACTGGGGAGGATGTTGATGGAATTGCAAATTAGTAAAACCACTCTGGAAAGCAGTCATGGAGATTCCTCAAGAAACTAGGAATGGAACCACCTTATGATCTAGTTATCCTACTCCTGGGTATGTAGACAAAAGATCTAAAATCTATAGGGATAAAGCCACATCAATATTTATAGCAACGCAATTCATAATAGCCAAGTTAAGAAACCAGCCTAGATGCCTGTCAGCAAATGAATGGATTAGGAAAACTATGTGATATATGTACAATGGAGTTTTACTCAGCCATAAAGAAGAATGAAATGATGGCACCCACTGGTAAATGGATGGGACTGGAGGACCTCATGCTAAGTGATAAAGCCAGACCCAGGAAGTTAAGGGTCAAATGTTTTCTCTCATGTGCACAAGCTATGCCAAAATTATGGGGAAAATGGGGGTTCCCATGAAAATAAAAAAAAGAGATCAGTGAAGTAGAGGATGAGGACTGAGGGGGAAGGAGGTGGAATAGGAAAAAGGAGGAACAGTGGTATAAAACTGACCAAACTATCCTGTGTATATTTATGAATATACCACATGTATTTCACCTTTGCGTATATCTACAATTCACTAATTTAAAAAATTAAGGGTGGAATAGTGGCTCTGTGGTTTAAGTACTTGTCTGGAATGTGCAAGGACCCAGGTTCAAACCCCAGTACCACATATACAACTAAGTGTAGGAGAAACAAAGGCCAGATGGAAAACTAAATAAAATTGATTATCTTTTTTTCTCTCTCGCTTTCACTGTCCCCCTCTCTCTCTAGGGACAGTGAGAGGGAGAGAGAAAGAGATAATCAATTTTATTTAATTTTTCATGTGGATTTTGTTGCTCTTACACTTCATTGTGTATGTGGTGCTGGGTTCAAACCTGTGTACTTGCACATGCCAGGCAAGTACCATGGCTACTGAGCTAATCTAGCCCTGACTCTCTCTATTTAAAAAATAAATAAAAAGAAGAAAAATTAATAGAACATAGAGGAAAGGAAAGGGAACAGAAGGAAGAAAGGGGAGGGAAAGGGGTAGTACGGGGGTCTAAATTGGAACAAGTTAAATTTTATGCTTATATAATTATGTCAAAATGAACCCTGATATTTTGTATAAATATAATGTGTCAATAAATTTTGAAAACCAAGTTATCAATATTATTTCCTATTAAGGACAAGAAAAAAATCTGAATATGTTCATTTTGTGTTTTCACAAGTTGTATTTTCATCAGATAGAATGATAATACAATTCATTGAACATAATTTCATATCAGCCCCAGAAAACCACACCTCTCTATTCACAAACACAGCCTTGCTAACACTGCATTGAATCCACTTTAACTAATCTTTATGCTCTTTATACCTTTTTATTAATAGTAACCCAGGCTGTCAGAGCACCTTCATTTCTAGCATGTTAATCCCTGAAAGGCTCTATATATCCTTTCTGTCTTCTTCTTATCTCTCCCCATCACCCCAAACCATTCCACTATGCTCTCAGAAATTTAGTTCATTACCAGCAAAATCTCCTCTAAAAGTAGCCTCTTCTCTGAAAGTTCCCTCTACATTATCGCTATAATAGAAATCTAGGTTTCTACCAAGGAAGCTGCTTCTACTGGAGCCTTCTCAAGTGGTACCTGATTTTGCTCTCATTGCCCTTCCCTCCCTAAGCCTGGAGATAGAGTAGGTGTCCCTTCTCATTTTTGACTGTTGTTTTTAAATCATTCTTTTTTCCCTAAAAACCCCAACTTTAATTTCTTTATAGCAGACTACATCACTCACTATCCCTCACTGTTGCTGTGGTCTATCAGCTCCCAGGGCATTTCATTTCATTTTTTGATGACTTGAATATTGCTGAGTTATTTTCTATAAAAACTGTTACTGTCTTATTATTATTTTTTTGGTATCTTCAATACATAGGAGGCGATCCTCCTAATATTTTTTGTCTCTTAGCGCCTCAAATTCCACTCTGCTAATTACCTCAGGCACTCATTCCCACAGTCATTCCCTAGACCCTGTCATTAATAATAATTGCAGCCCTTTCATACTCTGTCAGGGCTGGGACTAGGGTGAGCCAGGTGAGGCAAGTAAGGCACGTAGGGTGCAAAACTTAAGGAGGCACTCACCCAGCATCATGTTAGTACAAGCCCAGACTTGCATAACCTGGAGAGTGAGTGCCTCCTTAAGTTTTGTGCCCTGGGCACCTCATTGATTTACTCCAACTTTCAGCTTCAAGTATTCTACCTTCTAACTACTACTTCTTACTTTTCCAACTCACTTCCTTTATTTCATTGACTCCACAGTCTTTCTGTGGAGTAAGACTTCCAACCCATTTGATGCTATCAATTTTTCCTCATCCCTCATCCCCAAGTTTAAATTCCATACAACTGAATTATAAGCACTCCTTTGTTCCTAAAGTTTTTGGTCCTTTTTTGATTTATTGTATTTATCTGGCAAAACCCTCAAGTCTGATTCAGTCCAACATTCTACTAATTTTGGGGGAAAAGGGTACTAGTGATTGAACCCACAGGTGCTCTTTTTCTTCCTTGATGGAGTGATTTAGTTTTATTGCATACTTTACTATTAATTATTATTATTATTTTATATTTTTATTAGTGCATTATATTTTCACATAATGTTGGGATCAGTTGTCACATATTCCTAGATAGAGGTGCTCTTCTTACCACTGAGCTAAATCTCTAGTCTTTCTTATATTTTATTTTGAGACAGGGACTCACAAACTTCTCAAGCTGGCCTCATACTTGCAATGTTCCTGCCTCAGTCTCCTGAGACTGGGATTACAGGCATGTGCTACCATGTTCAGCTGTACTGCATCCATTCAGCAAAATGTAGCTGGAAAAATCCATGCAAACATTTGCTTTACTTCAAAAAATGTCTTTTGTGGTGGTGGTTGGGGATGTAGTTCAGTGTTAGAGTCCCTCAGGATTCAATCTTCAGTTGAGAGAGAGGAGAGAAGTGAGGAGAGAGGAGAGAGGGAGGGAGGGAGAGGAAGAGGGGAAGGGGAGAGAGAGAGAGAGAGAGAGAGGCCTTAATGCTAATGGCAAGCATATCACACTACCTTAGTCATTCACTTTCTTACTTTCCTAGATGATGAGTTTACACTTTATCATCTCTTGTACCACCAACACCAATCATCCTAAGGTTACCACTTGAGACTGGGAAAGGAGAAAAGGAATCAGCAAAGAATGAAAGAGTAACTCATGGGGTAGGAGAAAAACAAGGAGAACCATACGGTGTCCGGGAAGCCAACTGTGTTTCAAAGAGGAAAGAATGATCAATTGTGTTGACTATTGCTGATAGGTAAAACACAATAAGGATTGTGATTTATAACCATCATAATTTACACTACATGGATCATTGGTGACTTGACAAAAGCAATTTGGTAGAGTCCTGTGGCACAGCCTGACTGCAGAAGGTTCAGGAGATATTTGAAATAAAAAGTATAGATTACATTTCATGGAAGTTTGGCTACAAAGAGAAGAAAAGAAATTGGACAGTAGTTGATAAGAGAAGGAAGGTCAAGATAATCTTTTGGTTTTCTTTATTTGAGATGGGATAATTGTATATGTTTATATCCTGACAAGAATGGCCCAGTAAGAAAAACAAAAAATTGAGAATGTCAGAGAGCAAAAGGCAATAAGTGATGGGTTAGCTATAAGAAGGAACATGGATAGTTCATCCATGATAGCAGTGGAGAAGGTAGTATACCTGGTGTGTGAGTAGAAATGGTGGTGGGAATCTGTGAATGTTCTCTTCTTGACTGTCTGAGTTTTTAGAACCTGTAATACCTGTGTTAACTCTTTTGTGGAGTGGAGTTGAATTTTGTAAAGAACAAAGAAAAAGCATTGTGTTACCTTCTTAATATCATACTCTTACTACTCTTGTCTAGAATCTTCTCACCTTAAGACTGGACTATTACCATAGTCTCCCATCCAAACTCTAATTTCTCTCCACTCAGCTGCCCAGGTATCACCAAAATTATTTCCCCAAAGCACTAATTTTACAAAAATTACCTTCAACCATCTTATTGTTTGGAAATTAAAAGCATTATACAATTTGACCAAAGCTATTTCTTCTATTTTATACTGTACTTCTCTGTATCATCATCATCATCATCATCACCATAAAAGCCACTATTATATTAGGCACAAGATCTGCAATGGGAGGAAATAAGCTATCATTTTAACCATAGTATACCTCAAACCAATCACATTCCTTTTACTATGTCTTCATTCCACCCTTTAAAAAAGCTTTTCTTACAGGGGTCTGAAGGTATGGCTCAGTGGAAGAATAACTGCCTAGCATGCATAAAAACCTGGGTTTGATCTCAGCACTACAAAATTATATATTGTTATATATCTAAATGCTACCCTCTTTAAAGTCCAACATAAGGTTTCCTTCCACTGTAGAGACTTTCCAAATCAATTCCCGTTTTTAGTGTTCTCTTTCTACTCTGAGCTCCAGTAGTTTTTATTTATTGAAGACAGAGGGACAGTGAATCAATTTTATTTAGGACGAGAGAATCAATTTTATTTAGTTTTTCATGTGGCTTTCATTGCTCCGACACTTGGTTGTGTATGTGGTGCTGGGATTGGAACCTGCATCCTCATGCATGCCAGCACACATGTAACCATTAATATAACCATTAACTCCATCCCCTCCAATAATTTTTAATTTACTATTTATTTCTTTTTTATTTTTATTAGTGCATTATAGTTGTACTTAATGAGATTTGTCACATATTCATAGATGCACACAATACAGCAATATAATTTGGTCAATATCCTGCCCCCCCAGTACCCCTCTACCTCCCTCCTCCCATTCCCCGATCCCTTGCCTCTCTTCTGGGTGCTATATTTTTCCTAAAATATCCAAGTACAGTGACATAATTCTTATACCTATGAAGAAAATTTATATATATATGACTATAGTATATACAGTGACATACTTATAAATGCTTGGAATATACCTTGCATTATCTCAGTTTCAACATTTCCCCTTCTCCCTTTCTATCATCCCTTGTTATTTTATCGATATATTTGACAATAGGATTAAACATTTATGTTTTTGTAAAGGAATGCAGTATCACTGTTCAAATATCTTATGCCATATCTTGCAACTGTATCTCATAAATATTGACATATTGCATTTTTTATGGTTCTAATACATAAGTTTGTCTACTATAGGGTGCAACAAGGATGGCGCTGAGGAGCCCAGGGGAGGGCGGGCCAACCTTGTGAGTGCACAAAGGCCTAAGCCAATCAAAGAACACCACCAGATTGACAGGCCTTTTGGTCCCATAAAAAACATAAAAACAAGTTGACCTTTACTGTTATAGGCTTCATGCTCTTCCTCTTTTCACTGGGTTCTATATAAGCTTGAGTGCGACTGCTAATAAAGGAGTTCCTCCTTGACCTGACTCCCTGTGGTGTCTGATTGTCTTCGGGGAAGGCTGGGGAAGGGGCACTGCAGCGTGCTCACCTCCGCCCCCCGCCCCCCTGCGGATGGGGGTCCCTCGTTCCCTGCTAGCAAGGGGCTGAGTACATCAACCCAACAGTCTACCTTTCCCCCAAGTCTGGGTTTAGCTCCAGCCTCCACAAATGAGGGACTCTCTCGGTTTGGTTAACTTTGCTCAGCATGATTTCTTCCATAGTCATCATTTACCTTTAATCAATGCAATATTTGTTGTTTCTAATAGTTGAGTAGAACTTCATTGTGTGTGTGTGTGTGTGTGTGTGTGTGTATACACACACAGTATATAAATAAATATCCAAGCATATATATCTCACAGCTTTTGGATCCATTCATTCAGTGAGGGGCATCTGGGTTGGTTCCATAATTTACCTATTGTAAACTGAGTTGCTATGAACAAAGATTTTGCTGTGTCACAGTAATGTGCTGATTCTAACTCCTCGGGGAAAATACTCAGAAGAGGGATAGCTGGGTCATATGGTGGATTCAACCCTAATTTTTTTTTTTAAAGAGAAGGACAGAGAGAGAGAGAGAGAGAGAAAGAGAGAATCAATTTTTGTTTAGTTTTCACGTGGTTTTCATTGCTCTGATACTTAGTTGTATACGTGGGTGCTGGGGTTTGAACCAGTGTACTCATACATGCCGGGCAAGTGCTGTAACTGCTGAGCCACCACTCTAGCCCCCAACCCTAATTTTTTGTGGAGTCTCTACACTGCTTTCCAGAGTAGCTGTACCAGTCTGCAATTCCACCAACAATATGCTAGTGTTCCTATCTCCCCACAATCCCTCCAGCATTTGTTATTGTTTGTATTCTTCATCTTTGCCAGGTCTTACACTAGTCTTATAGTGAACAAATGGCTTGTCCAAACTGACTTGAGAGTTCCTTGGGAATCATAATTCTAGCATTGTCTTGCCCAAAGTAGTTGCTAAACAGAGTTTGGATGAGATGTATTTTGATATAAATAAGTAGGGTAACTGAACTCCTAAAGGGAGGAAAAAATTGGCAGATGCAGATATAGGATATGCTTTTCAGGATGGGGAAGAAGAGGAAAAGAGAGAAATTCTGTAATGTGAAACCCAAAGGCAAATATCTTTTTAAAGTAATATTTGTAAATTTATAGTTGATATAAAAAGCAGAGGAGAGCTATTGGAAGAATTATGGAACTGTAGTTCTGAGTAGAAAGATGATTTTCATGTAGAAGAATCAGAAACTAAAGTAGTTTAAATAAAAAGATCAAGCTTCATGGTTTATATATCACATTTTTAGCCAACTTATCAGTTAATTTTTGTAATAGTCCTGAAGGAGGGTATTATCTTTATTGAGCAAATGATGAAATTAAGATCCAAAGAAGTTAGCCACTTATTAATTCACAGAGCCAATACTCAAACCTAGTCTAAGAGCTCCAGAGCTGCTAAGATTTGTTTCCTAATCCTATATATTACTAAAATAAAAAGTTTGCAAGTAAAAAACAGGATTGTAAGTATTTTTATATGTAAACTGATTTTTAAGGTTATGAACTAAAAGGTCCATAAAAATAAAATATAAACAATTTTGTTCAAACTGATGAGAAAGTTATATTTCCAAGTAGGTACCTATTTATTTGCATGGCATAGCATTTTAAATTTGGGGTTTCTTCTAAAAATTAGTGCTTTGCTATGTTTACTTTTTTCTGTTATTTAAGTACAAATCTATTACTTCACTTTGTTTAATTTACCTTGGTCTATATTACAAAGAAACAAAGAGAAATAAAGCAATTCCAAGCTTGGTTTAGAAAATGTGAGGGAAAACAGAGTAAAGGAAGAACTCTCCTGTTACTAACTGATGGTAGAAGTCTAGTAGATGGATTCATATGAATTACCTCTAGAGCAAATTGAGCAGCCAAATTTAGCAGCATGGTAGGTGAACCTCTGGTTGTAAGCAGATCATCATCTAATGGTTCCTCCAGTATTAATAAACTCTCCAAAGTAGTGATTGCCTGCAGAGCTGAAAAACAAGGAAACAATAAAAATTGAGATGTTCTTATCAAAGGTAATACTTATGTATAGTTAATCACACCACAACAAATTTAGAACTTATTTTAAGAGCATTAATGGGGCTGGAATGGTGGCTCAGCGGTTGTGGTGCTTACCCAGCATGCACAAGTACATGGGTTCAAACCCCAGCACCCATGTACACAACAATGTCTTGGAGCAACAAAGGTCACATGAAAAACTAAATAAAGATTGTTTCTTGTGCTCTCTCTCTCTCTCTCTCTCTCTCACTATCCCTCTCTCTCTTAATATAAAGACTAACAAGATCCAAAGAGTCAAAAATCAAAACAGAGAGGATACTGAAAGCAACAACAAAAAAGAAGCATATGACATATAATGGAGCGCCAATAAGGCTATCATACACTTCTTAGAAGAAACCTTACAGGCAAGGAGAGTGGGATCAAAAGCATAGATGTAAAAGAAAAAAGAAAACTACCTAACAAGAATACTTTAACAGGCATAGCTCTCCTTCAGAAACGGAACTAAAAATTTTTCCACACTAAAGCTAAAGGAGTTCATCAACACCAGACTTGTCTTACTGGAAATGGTAAAGGCAATTTTTTAAGCTGAAGGAAAAAGGTGCTGATTAGTAACACAAAATCATGTCAAAGGAAAAACCTCATGAGTAAAAGTAAGTATACAATCAAACTCAGAATAATCTGAGGGTGTGAATCTCACTTGTATCTTTAGTATGAAGGCTAAAAAGAAATTCATTTAAATAATAATATATATAATGTTTTAAGAGATATACAATATAAAAAGATACAAGGTATGATATCCAAAACAAAAAAATGTTGGGGGCAGGTAAAATAAAAATGTCAGGTTTTTTAAAAAATACAATCATTTAATACAAGAAATTACCAGCTTAAAATAATCTAACTATAAGATGTTTTATATAAGCTTCATGGTAGCCACAAAGATAAACTCTATAATTAATAAACAAAAAAAAGTAATCAAAGCACACTACCACCAAACATAACCTAATCACAAAGGAAGAAGGAAGAGAGGAACAAAAGAACAAATAATCTCCAAAACAACCAAAAAAGAATTACAGGAAAAGCACCATTAAGTCCTTACATATTAATAATTATCTTGAATATAGATGAAAAAAGGGGGGAACCCTGTGAAAATGGAAGAAAGGCTGAGGCAGGAAGATTTCAAGTTTGAGGCCAGTCTCAGCAACTTAGGCCCTAAGCAACTGAGGGAGATCCTGTCTCAAAATAAAAATAAAAGTGAAAGACAGGAAGGGGATTGAGGGGGAGGGAGAAGGGACAGAAAGAGGGCAGAATGGGGATATTAAACTGACCACTATCCTATGTATATATATGCATATACCATAGTGAATTTCACCTTTATGTATACCTGTAATGCACTAGTTTAAAAAAAGTATAAATAAATAGAAGGAAGACCAGTAGAAGAATACGGGATGGAGAACATGGATGGGGAGGATGAAGGAGAACAGGGAAAGTGAAAGTACTGGGGACTGAAGAAGAGCAAATTATATTCCATGCATATATGGTTATACAAAAATAAACCCTAATATTATGTATAACTATAATGCATTAACAAAAACATAAAAAAGTGAAAAGAATAAAAATGTGCCCTGAAGATTTTCTTTCTCTGAGGACAATTCTTGTCTGATACAGGTTTTTATTATAATTTTCTCCCCTGACAGCTTTTACAACTTTTAAAATGGTTGATTCAAATGACAGAAAGCACAAAAAATAGTGACATCTGTCTCACAACTGTCCACTTCAAATTTCCTCCACTGTTCTTTTACTTATGTATGCCCTTCCATACTTTATTTTTGCATTGTTGTATTATTTTCATAAGAAATAGAGAGCATATATTTAATTCCATTGTCTCAAAAACAATGTGTTTTTCTATTATGAACTATTTATTTTTTGAGGATTTTTATTCTTTGCATTAACAGTAAAATATGACTCATAAATAACATTTATACCTCCTTCAGTGTTGCCTTCCAAGACTTCAGCCTTGAATATGTAAAACTGAGTTAAAACACTTGTAGGATCCTGTATTTCAGCTTCCTTCAGTGCCTCTTTGGCCTGAAAAAAAGAAACATTGGATCTATTTTATAACATCTATAAGAAGGTCCTTACCATTTTTACAGATATTAAGACAGTCAAAATGGCTGTGGGATATGTATGGTGAAAATAAAGGGACTGCTCTCTTTTTAAAAATTTTTAGTTATAGATGAATATAATACCTGTATTTTATTCATTTATTTTTATGTGGTGCTGAGGATCAAATTCAGTGCCTCACACACGCTAGGCAAGTGCTTTACCACTGAGCTAGGAGCCTGGCCCCAGGAACTGCTTTCTTAAAATGCTAAAGAAACAGTGAATTCTGCTTCTGGAAATAGAATGAGTTATCCACGTGAGACCAACCACCCTAAATGTTAGATAACATATTAAAAATTATTTCCAAAAGTAAATAAAAGAATGACTGACAAGATAGGAAAGGAATTACCAAGCCAAAACCTAAAGAAAAGCAAGGTCCCTGAGAAGTAAACAGAATAAAGTTAAGTCACTTTTATCTGGTAGACATTTGCAAATCTAGGCAAATGTTCTGTAGATTTGATGGACTTCATTAAGTCAGGAAACAGACATCAAGACTCATGGGAGCACACTCTTAGACTAAGGCTAAATCAGAAGTAAACTTGCTTTTACCTGTATTCCCCCCACCACAGGGGGCTGCGAAGAAAGTTACCTTGGTGCTGTATAGAAGGCAGCAGAAAGGTATGCGTGTGTGTTGGGGGGAGAATAATCCTTGAGGTGTAACACAGTAGACTCATTTATTTATAGC